>JAQBSW010003861.1:0-32500 GCA_029291075.1 Eudiplozoon nipponicum | reverse complement strand
AATTACCAGTTTATAAAAAATATGTGTGATCCTATTTATATATACAGTATAAATTTACACTTATACTTGTCATTATATTGCATAGTAGCTACTAATGATAGATTGCAAGTGTTAATTAATGTTACCGTACTAATAACATTGGAAAAGATCTATTGTCATGATAGAGTTATAATAAAATAAATACCTATTGTAAAAAATAAATAACTATTATTATGTTGCAACTCGCATCCTACCAGAACAAAGTAGTTTAATCCACCATATTCTTTTTGAACTTTTTTGGCACCATTAAACTATTCTGGCTTAAGGTCTTTCTTAAGGGTATGGCGCACGAAAAACTTGTATTGTGCTTGGTTAAACGAACATTAATTGCTCGAGCGGTGGTTAAAATTATTCATATAAATGTTGCGATCGTCTTATAAGCATCAACTCCATATTATATATATATATATATATATATATATATATATATATATATATATATATATATATATATAGATCGGTGTTTATATCTAAATCGCAACTTAGATTTAATTATTTGTGTTTGAAATTTTGATCCTTTAACATTTTAAAATCTAATGTTATGTCGATTTAACTGGCTTTAACTGGCTTTGCGCTTCTGCTAAAAATTTATACAAATTAATACATCATTATATATTCTCAATTCAATGCCGCGTTTTGCGTACGCGGGTAATAGCTGCATTAATGGGTGTTACACAAAGATCCGATTGATCAAGCACTTTCAAATTTTGTTTTGTCTTTGATCAGTTGATCTCTTTCTTTGTTCAACCTGGAGTGGTTCTAAAATTATATATTCTCCTTTGTCGAGCTCTTAATTGGGCGAACTATCTATATATATTAACCTATGTGTATGCTTGCTGTCTTAAGATTTTTGTTATATATGTTTTCTATTTTCAATACATCAACCGGTATTCTGCAGCTATGTAACATATTTACTTATATATTTATTTAACAACGTGGCACCAATCCATGCTAGTACATTATCTGCAAATACATTCGCTGCGAATATCTGGCTTTGTACTTTACTTTCAGCAGTTGCTTGTCCTGGTCTCTGTAGCTGTGTTGTTGCTATCTATCTATTTAGCTTTTAGTCAAAATGTGTTATCTCCTATTTGTTATCTAAGCCTATATCCGTTTGCTTAGCTTCATTGCTTCGCGTTTAGATAACTTATCTTCCAACTTATGAATTATGCGCATTATAATTTGGTATGACTAATTTGAAGATAATCTTTTCATGATATGATGTCGACTTTGCTGTTTGAAAAGACCAGCTTATAATCTTGCTGTCTGAATGACTAGATACTTACTTCGCGGAATATTTACATTTTAAAGAAAACAAGTATATAGTAATAAAACTACACCAGCGGTAGAGAATTGATAATTCATTACCACATACTTTTGACACACACAAATACACAAACAAATTTATATATGGTAAATTTATATATCTATGTATATATATATATATATATATATATATATATATATAATAAAGAAAATTGGCACGAGTTTAATAGATACATATGTTGTTAGTAAAACTATAATTTATATACGGAGCGTGTTTGACCTCCCTTTAACATAACAAAACTACCGCCAGTTTTGTTATGTTGTTCGACGACTGGTTAAATATAATTAGATTGGTTTTTACTTCAAGCTCGCAAACTTGATTTAAAGAATTGTTACCACACGCAGACATTTATTGTTAAATTGTACTCCATTTAACCTGAAGTTCCAACTAATCATTCCCAAACTGTCATTATAGAACAGACAACATTCTATATGGAGATGTCGTATTTATATGAACAGGGATATCATTGTATGTTTGTATGTATGTGTGTGTAAGTATGTTTGTAGTTTGTATGTATGTGTGTATGTATGTATGTATGCATGTATGTATGCATGTATGTATGTATGTATGCATGTATGTATGTATGTGTGTGTTTATGTATGTATGTGTTTATGTGTGTATGTATGTGTTATGTATGTATGTGTGTATGCACTTGTGTATGTATGTATGTAAGCATGCATATATGTAAGTATATATGTATGCATTTATTTATATAAGTATGAATGTATCCATACATATACGTATGATGTATGTATGTATGATGTATATATGTATGGTGTATGTATGTATGTATGATGTATGTATTATATATGTATTATTTATGTACGATATATGTATGTATGTAATTCTGTATGGGTGTATGGATATATGGATATTTGTACATGGGGATGTATGTTTGTATGGATGTATTTTTGGATGTTTGATTATATGTATTTGCGTTTGTTTGTATGCCTTTTTCGTTTGTGTTCGAATATATGCTATATGTCCTTCTGGTAATATTTTAGTCTATCTGTTTTTAAAATGTCGGATTGTTGTTTACCTTAAGCCCTTTAACAATATTTTACTAACGTCTTGTGTCTGTATATATTTTTGCCTGAAATGTCTAGATTGTCTATCTACATGATTAGTCTTATAAATTTATCTGTTTTCGCTCTCATCTACCGCACTTTTTTCTCTATGTTTATTTGCACAGGTTCAAATTTACGCGCTGATTCGATTCCAATTTTGAATTATATTCCATGTTTAAATTAAGCGGTGAATTTAGCGATGCCTTATCTGTTGTCAACTTTCTGTGAGTTATCTTAGCACCTGTGTTTATGGACGTCGCGCAGAGCACTTTTCCTGATGTATTTAAGTGCGCATTATCAAAGAAACATGTTGCGCGACAGGGAATAGATCATTTACCTGATTATCGGGTTGCGATCCGATTTGTTTGCATCCGCTGTCTTCCTGATTTTTTCTCCAAAATTTTCGATTACCAGATACGGTTATCTTTTTCAATGGAAAGCTCAAAATAATATTAGCGTTTAACATTGCAATCCACATTGGCGCTGTTACCATGTGGAAATTATAAATTTGCGCAACAAGGTGAAACGATCAACTACACTGGGAAAAATAGCACTCGTACATGTAACAGTGAACAATGCGCACAAATGGTTAATTCTCAAGCCATCAAAACGATAATGACCAGATCTCAGACATCACTTTGCAATACTGCGAGAATGACCTTTACATGCAAACACGCATACACTTAACAACTAGCCAAAACAAGAAACAGAAGTAAAAACTAGTCAGATTTGTTACCACTAGCATAATCAATTGAAAACCCAAATTGTATAAGAGATGATTAGTATTCACGAAATAAATGGCCTTTATCCACTTTGTTATTAATGTGTTCTTTCTTCCTAATTTTATATATATATATATATATATATATATATATATATATATATATATATATATATATATATATATATTTGCTTGTGTTCAATGCACTACACTTTATATCTAATAGGCTATACTATCACCAGAGGAGTTGTAGTGAGAAAAGCATTGTGGTGTTTTCTATTTTTATTATTCACTGTGATGTTTTGCAAAGCAATGAACCAAAACATGTCAGTATTGATCCTAAAAACTACTTGCTGGTTTATTGCTTTTCTGAAATGACTGAGTGAAGCCAATTTATTTGTTGGTCATGTTGGATAATATGTCAGAAACAAATACACCATCTAAGTTCAGGAGAAGTAGATGCTTCCATTCTAATGCGCTCACAGACTTATTTTAATCTGTTTGTTATTATCAGAAAACGACGACGAAAAACCATCTGATGCGAATCGAACCGCGATGGGCTCTTCACTCTTGTTGTTCTATATTTCATGATAAACTGGAACATAAACTTGAAAGATTATCATTATTTGAGAATCAAATGTTAATTGATTTTTTAAATGGGGGGTTGGTGGGGACTGACATGTTTTTCCGTATTATCTTCGAAAATATAATTTTATATATCATTGTTCAATGATTTTCTAACATTTTGATAAACGAGCTATTGACTTAGCTCTGGCTTAAATTTCTGGCTTTTTCCAAATAATACTCCTTTATTATGTCAACTTGTGTAGGTTTTTGGCGTTCTTTGGCTATAGGTATTACTCTGTTGACCAACGCTGCCCCAAAGGGAGCAGTTCGAACGTAAGTGGCTTCAAGAGTAGCCATTGCGTTACATAGCATCTGTGTTTTCATAGTAAATCTACAATTCCATGAGCTTTTTCATATTTTTAGCCTACCTGTTCGTTGGTATTTTGACTTTGACCTTAATATTCTTGCATAAAATTATGAATCGTATCGAGATTATAGCTCTAAGATGGCAAATGAACACCCTGCTTACAATAAGGAATAAAATCTGCCTACTTTATGAATTGCATTTCGTGTCGTACGCAGTGCTTCGTTTTACTGACTATATACATTTATATTTTTTATATAATTATTTTTCTCTCGCTTTGCTTGACTTCGTATTTATCCAGTGATTAATGAAAATGGCCGCGTTAATTTGTCTCTGTTGAAACTCGGTGGAGTTCGTAATGACACGAATTGTGCCAGTAAATCATCAAAGCTGGACTACACGTCGCCTCATGTTTACCAAAGTCAACCTGGAATAATTGGCCTCAACAACAAATCCATGCATCCTGCCGGTATGGCTACTTCCGTTGTTAATCCTTCCATCTCGTCTGGAGGAAGCACCTATTTGTTAAACAATTTTGCTGTCAACAAGAACGTCACTAGCGTGAGTAATAGCAGTTCTTCTGACGCCCTACTATTACAACAACTTGCTACTGCCGCATACATTGGTTTGGCTGCCTCCTCGTCTGGATTATCTGTCGTTACCGATAAAGAAATCGGAAAAACCATAACGCCCTCCAATATCATAGTTAATCTACAACAGGCGAAAGCTCACGCCTTGTCTGTTCAGCTTCAGCATCCAGCAAGTCAAGCTACCACGTGCCAGAATTCCACTGCAACAGATTACAGTTATGTAGTTACGCCGACGCCCGCCTTGGTGTCTTCGGCTGCAACTGCTGCATTGCTATCTGCATCATTATCATCATCATCATCATCATCCTCATCCTCATCCTCATCCACTTCAAATTTTGCTCCATCAAAAGATATAAAAAACGAAGATTCATCTATCGCCACTGGCATAACATCGGGAGGACAAGGCCTGATTGGAGTTGGTCGCACTCCCAGCGGGATGGTGGCAATGCATCAAAAAGCGGCACATGAAGAATTTTCTTTTTCGTCTATAGCCTCGAAAGCATCGACTGCAGCAGAGGTTAGTTTAATATTCATATTTTCTAGACAATGTTGTATTTTACAGTCTTCCGATTTAATTATTCTAGATTACATTATTGTTTTTTATCAGAATTCATACTTGGGAATAGTTTTTCTAAAATTAAAAAAAAAATTATTAAGCTCTGCTGCTTACTTCTATACAAACAGATGTTTAAACGTGATTCACACCTATCTAATGAAATTGAAAAAAACAATGAGTGCTCGGGTGGTGGTAACAATTCTTTAAATCAAGTTTGCGAGCATGAAGTTAACACCAATCCCATTGTATTTAGCCAGTCGTCAAACAAAATAGCAAAAATACCGTCAGTCACACATGATGAAGCGTTTCGAACTTCCATTATCAACATCAGAGTACGACGGCAAAGTGACTAATGAAGATCAAACCACAATGCATATATATGGAATACAATATTGAATATGCGGCTCTCATCTCTATAAGTCTCGCGTACATTGATCTTGAATGGAAATGTCGGTTGCATAATTTCTATGCAGTTATGATCATTAACATTTTGCAGCTTTCGCCACACACATATACACAAACACACGCGTATATATATATATATATATATATATATATATATATATATATATATATATATATATGCGTGTGGCAAAATCTGCAAAATGTTAATTTTTTTTCCGCCGACATTTCCAGTCAAGTACAATGTATGCGAGACTATTAGAGGTGAGAGCCGCATATCTAATTTTGCTTTCCATATATATATATATGCAATGCGGATCGATCCTCGCTAGTCAGTTTGCCGTCGTACTCTGATAATGATTATGGAAGGTCGAAACGCGTCAGTTCATGTGACTGGTGGTGGTTTTGTTATGTTGTTAGACGACAGGTTAAATACAACGGGACTGGTGTTTATCTAGTAAAATGTCAATCAGAAGTATTCATGATATGACTAAATTTCTGTGTTAGTTCCAGCACGGATTATGTGATTTTGAAGTACCCAATTTAGCCATTTTTTCATTCTTTTCAAATTTTGTATAGGGACTAAATGGTTTATTGGATCTCCTTTATCGACTTATTATCAGTCTTGGAAATTTTGGCATATACAATCTGAATCACAGATAAAATGGTGTAAACTTAAGGTAATATTGACATTTCACAGATTGCTGAGTAGTGTATTCATCGAAATTTGATTTGCCATTGTTCTCGTCTATGGGTCCCCGATGCGCAATAGTTAATCTCGGTTTTCAAATCGCCTGGTACACAGCACCTATTGAAGCACTTTGTGATATGTTCATATGTAAATGCAACGTTTTAATCACACAATTCTGGAGTACAATAACATTTATATGTGCGACACAGGCGATATTAATCTACAAATGGCAGCTATTTGAGATCGTATATTTGTATTCGTGGGCATTATATACTCATATCGTGCATACATAGCTAAGGCACAATTCCGGAAATCAATAGTGTCGAGTGGAACCCAAAAAACAATGATGAGAATACGTCGTACTTCAAGTCTCCAGGTAAGCATTAAGTTTCACACTCCCGCAGCTTATAGTGTGCATAATGCATCCATTGTGGAAATAAATGACCAAAGCACAGATGCCGAAGCCCACAAATCAACGATATCCAGTGCAGCACAAATATCTATCGTAATAAGACGACATTCTGAGTTAGGCATTTCTTCTGTATACCATACACGAATACTTATTACCAGGTGCATATGCAGTTCCTAGTTATTTTATATCGGAGTTACTCCCCATGGTAAAACAAAAACCCGGTAAGTGTGCAACATCCGTTTGAGCATGAAAATGATTGTCTTTAACAATTGGATTTGTTTGCAAATGACATGGTCTATTTCAGTTTATTAATTGCATCATAATAAAAAGAACCTGGGAAAAATGTAGACATACTTTTTATGAGATAAAACAATCGGTCTAGCTTTATAAAATCCATTTTTGGGGTTAAATACAATGGGATTGGTGTTTACTTCAAGCTCGCAAACTTGATTTAAATAATTGTTACCACCACCAGCGCAATCAATTATTGTTAAATTGTATTGCCTATATATGTATATGTGGCCAAAGCCGCAAACAGTTATTGTTCGTGACTGCATAGAAATTGTGCAGCCGACATTTCCAGTCAAGTTCAATGTATGCGAGACTGATAGAGTTGAGAGCCGCATATCTAAATTTGATTTCCATATATATTCAATGCGGTTTGATCCTCGATATTAAGTTCGCCGTCGTACTCTGATGATGATCATGGAAGGTCGAAACACGTCAGTGCGTTGCGGCTGGCGGTAGTTTTGTTATGTTGTTCGACGACTGGTTAAATACAGTGGGACTGGTGTTTACTTCAAGCTCGCAAACTTGATTTAAAGAATTTATGGGGTTTTAAGGCAACAGGTGTGACTTGTAAATGTAAATTAAAATGAAAACAAAAAAACATTTTTTTATAGAAAATCCCTTTTCTATCATTTCGATAAAATCACAGGAAGCCTTAGTTAAAAATTGTATTTTGTCTAAAAAATCCTTCAAGTATACTACGAGTTTATGCGCACTCGGCCATAAAAACAACGTGAATTTTTGCTAGGAACTTGCGCACATTTATGCTATCAGCAACACTGATCGATCGTACATGGGCTAACGGGGCTATGGCGGTGGTGTCACCAGGGCGTGGTGGATTTCCGACCGGCAATCGGATCTCCTATAAAATACCACATGAGCCCGACGACGGCACCATGACTCGGCGTGTGTTCCCCGCCACAAAAGGGGACAACAGCCACAGGATTACATGGACTCCTGGACAGTACCCCGTACTTCCGAATGGCGAATGAGCTCTCAACAGCCACCGGCAACCATACAACTTACTGCTGCCTTGCAGACTGCGCTTGGATGTGCAAAGGCAGAGGTGCGTCCTCGATCAAAAAGCCGAGTGGTGAGGGGACACCACTTGTACCAAATTCCCAAGAAACTCCATGAAAATGTCACAATCTATGAATACCGTTCATGCTACGGCGTCCCCGGCAAGCGACGCGCTCTGTGCTCCCCCAGAGGCTAGGGTGTCAAGTGAAAAGCTATCTGGTTTTATCAGCGCGAAAACACCTATCTATTTCGGGTGTTGGAATGTTCGAACACTGCTTGATATCGGCAGCCAAGCAATCACGGCCAAATCTTTATATGACTACCAGATTGAAGTTGCATGCCTGTCTGAAGTCCGACTGCCCGGCACGGGATCAACGAAGATAAAAGTACCGTCGGCAGAATCAACGTACTTGATGCACCACAGCGGACCAGTTGACGGGTCCGGACAACACGGTGTAGCCATTCTACGTGGTCCTACGGCGCAGAGAGCCATGCTGGCTTGGAATCCTGTATCACCGAGGATCGCAACGGTCCGACTGAGAGGGAAACCTTTCAACATCACAGTCGTAGCCGTCTACGCACCAACCCTCGCAGCTGATTCAGATGTGAAAGATGAGTTCTACGACCAACTGCAAGAGACCATCAACGGAATTTCCAGAGGCGACATACTGTTTGTTGCTGGTGACTGGAACGCACGAACAGGACCTTCTGACTCATCCACCAGACACATACTGGGAAAGTTTGGTCTAGGTGAACGCTGCGAGAACGGAGCACAACTTATCAGCTTTGCAGATGTCAACCATCCATGTGCGTTACCAATACGCGTTTCCAACACCCTCGGAAGCGATTTGCTCACCTGGTATTCGAACGATGGCTCACACAGCCAATCAGATCGACTACATTCTGGTACGGTCGCGTTGGATGTCTTCTGTCGAAGATTGCAGGTCATACCGAGGAGCTGAAACTGGCAACCGAGGAGGGTCCGACCACACTCTAGTACGTGCCAAATTGAGGCTTCATCTCAAGTCCCGACGGCGCCGTCAACCTACGAGACGCTTGAATGTTGCAACCCTAACGGACCCATCCCGTTGTACAGCACTATCTGCCTCAATCACTGCAAAGTTGACTTCCGCTGACGATGGAACTCATGCCGTAGATAAAACCAATGTGGAGCATCAATGGAATAACTTGAAACTTTCTACTCAGCAAGCTGCGCTTGAAACGCTCGGAACCATCAAAAGTCACCATAAAGACTGGATCTCTGAACGCACGATGCGGGCATCACAAAAAGCAAGAGATGCCCGGATGAATAACGCGCCTAATTATCGCCAACTGAGACGTGAAACCACGAGGTTTGCTCGGGCTGACCGTAAGCAGTACTGGGATGAAATGGCTTCCGCCATGGAATCGGCTGCAAACGTCGGTGATTTCGGGGGTCTCTTCCGTCTTATACGTAAAGCATCCGGTAAGCACAATGCAGAGACAATTCTACGCAGCGCAACAGGAAACTTGATTTCTGATGTCAATGGCAAAATCGCAAGATGGGTTGAACATTTTTCGCAGTTATTGAACCGACCATACAGTGGCCGCTCCCCACCGAAACCACCTACAACATCTACACCTAGCTACGACGTGGACTGCTCTTCCCCAACTGAGGCTGAGATCGCTACGACCATCCAGCGCATGAAGAACAAGAAATCCCCCGGTGAAGATGGAATACCTGCGGAGATCTACAAGGCCTGTATAGGCACACTACTGCCATCAATCCATCGACTGTTCTCTTCTATCTGGGAACAGGAAGCATGCCCGTCAGACTTCGGAATGTCAATCCTGCTACCGTTTCCCAAAAAGGGTGATAGATCAAGGTGCGAAAACTACCGTGGTATCAGCCTTCTCAACACCGCATCCAAGCTGTTGGCGTCGATTCTATTGAACCGCTTCTGTAATGAGCGGCATGCTCGTACCCGTCCCAATCAGGGTGGGTTCCGCCCAGGCAAAGGCTGTGTTGATCAGATCTTTACATTACGGCGATTTTTGGAACATCGCAACGAATTTCAACAACCAACCGTCGCTTGTTTTATTGATTTCCGAGCTGCTTTTGACTCTGTTGATCGTGACTCCCTATGGAACATCATGCTGCTCGACGGAATGCCCATAAAACTCGTAAATCTGATCAAGGCCTACTATGCAGCCACCAAAGCCAGAGTACGTGTTTACGGAGAAGAATCGGATGAATTCAGTCTGCGCACTGAGGTTCGACAAGGATGTCCCTTGTCACCCATATTGTTCAATTATGCGGTTGACTGGATTCTGAGCAACGCGCTAACTGAGTTCCGAGGCGCTCAAGTATCAAATAACCTATGGCTGACGGATGTTGATTACGCAGACGATGTTGTTCTCCTTGCTGACAGCTTTGGGAGTATGCAAGCCGTTTTGGATCAAGTGGCCCAGTTTTCATCAGCCGTTGGTCTGGAAATCAATGCCGACAAAACGAAAGCCTTCGCCATCGGTGTATCTTCATCTGATGAGCAGCTCACGGTGTACGGCAGCCCAATCGAAACAGTCGACGATTTTACGTACCTTGGCTCAAAAATACTTCCAACTGGTCAAGCAAAGAGTGAAGTCCGAACACGCATCGACCGTGCCAGACTTGCTTTCTTACAATTGTAGAACTCACTTTGGAGAAGAAGTGAAATCAGCCTCAAAACGAAAATCCGAGTCTACCAGGTTACTGTTCGCCCTGTGCTACTGTATGGCTGTGAGACTTGGCCATTACGCTCTGAGGACTCCAAAAAGCTTGAAGTATTCGACCATTGGTGCCTTAGGTACATCACAAAGACAAAATGAATGGACCGGGTGTCGAACGCATCTGTTCGTCACCAATGCGGGGACATCATGCAACTATCCGTCTGGATCCAACATCGTCCGCTTCAATGGTTCGGGCACGTACTACGCAAACCCGAAGACGAACTGGTACGGCAGGTGATGAACCCAGGTCAATGTGCAAACTGGCGCCGCCGCCGAGGTGGGCAACTGAAGACATGGCTTGCAACAATCAAATCGGACATGGAACTCCTAGGTTTACACAATGTTTATGGTCCGCGTCACTGGGAGCGTCATTGGCCCTCTTTATGTGCCGAAATGGCTGCCAACCGCCCGGCATGGAGAGGCTTAATTCGGGATATCAATGGAGCCGGCTTATCCTCAAGAAGGAGTCAGCCACAGTAAAGTAAAGTAAAGTAATATATATATATATATATATATATATATATATATATATATATACCTATGCAAGTTCCTGAGTAAAGCAATTATTATATGTGTGGATGATAATATCAATTGCTGAAGTCTAGTTTGTCGACTTTGTCTAAACACCAATGCAGTTTTATGCAACCAATAGTAAAAAATCAAAACTTCCGTCAGTCAAACGTACCGACGCATTCAATGTGCAATGGTCAACACCAGAGCTCGAAGGCGAACTGTCTAACGAGAAACAAACAGAAATGTATTTGGAAGAATTGAAAATAAAACTACGAAACTTCCTCAACTTATAGTCTCGTAAACAGTGTATTCGACTTGGATGTTGACTGTACAATTTCTGTGCAGTCATGGACATATTTTCTGTAGTTTTCGCTGCCTATACAAGCTCTTGATTTAAGCAATTATATCTTGCGCGGGTGGTATTTACAATTGTTTAATTCAAGTTTGCGGACGTAAGATAAATATCTCTTCCCGTTTCAACCCTAAATACAAACGCAAAGTATCACTAATAAAATTAACTGAGTAGGTCGGTAAAATGAATTACAAAATTGCACCACAAAGAACAAAAATTAATTAGAATTTGGAGAAATTTAATCAAATCTGATTTTGTGGTTAGGCTTCTGTGTGTTATTAGATATCTGGTGATGATTCTGGAAATGATATACGGATACGTCAATAAGCCAAGTCCAGATCGAACATCATTAACAGTGGTTTGTGCGAATGGTGTTGCTGAATTGCACAAGCGGAACACTGCGTGGTTCCATCTCCGATATCTTTGCTAATAAATTATTGTCATCCACTCATATATTGTTATTATTATTCATCAGCGAGAAGGATCTTAAATTTGCTTCAGGAAATTGACGTGGATATTTATTTTCAAGGTCACCAACGTCTAGTTTTGCCATTTGTGGTTATCAGCGCATCCCGGTAAGCTTAATTGATATAATATATAAATTGCAAGAAACTTAATCATATTATTATGGCTGCTTTATCAAATATTGAGGATACAGAGCAGTTAGCAAGTGGACTTAAGGAATGTAGTTTAAAATGATAGTTCAGAGGAACTTAAGTGGTCCAAATTTGATGATCATACCGCATATATGGATTTCCCGGGCCTGGCATCCCAGAGGCTCTCTCATGGTAGTGACCAAAGGGCCTCTACCGGAGTGAGGGGACGAATCTGCACCCAGCCACCGCGAAGCCGAAATCAACGCGGACTTGGAAATGAGAATCAATCGGATCATTGGAAGCAAACCTTCGGGACCGACAGTTAGAACTAACTTCGATGGTTGACAGGGATAAGCGTTTGGAATTTCAGATACAGATTTAGTTTTGGGGATCGGGACTGACGCAGTTTCGGAGGAAAATCGATCTTTCAAATGTGCAGTCTACCTATTCAGACGACACATTTCATCCACTATTAGAATGTTGTAACTATCATTTACCACGTTAAAGGTTTCAAAAGTTTAACAAACGCAACAGATGAAGCAAGCGCGCTTGCCGAAATATTTTGCAAAAAGAAAACTACTGGAACAATGAAAGCTGCGTTAGTCAAAACGAGATCTGGTAATTTCGATCATTTCGAACATTGAATAAACTCTGATGCGATTACGTCTTTAATCTCTTCAACCTTCTTGGTTCTATAGGATTGACGATCAATTCTCAGGCTGGGCTTCAGTTGGCATCTAAGAGCTCTATGATTATTATACGCCAAGTTAGCAGGAATATGGCGGAAATAGGAATACCTGCATTGTGTAGAGCGGATCTTATCTGCGTCCACAGTTAGTCAGAGTTTACTCTTCCAGACCAGTAAGCATCGATTTTAGAAAATGTTCATATATTCGTTGGGAAGACGGCTGTTCGTGTTTGCTTACAAATATCCTTGAGGTTTATTCTTATCTAACCAAAACGGAAAGCATCAGTTGAAATCTACAACGGCCAACTACATGGTCCGAATCGGCACATATGTCAAAAGACGAACGACAGGTCGGCGTTCAACGACGCTACCTAAAACTAATTGCTGCACAATCTTTTTTAATTCGAAGTTATGCGGTGGCTGGAGTACGCCTTTTGGCGCAACGCCTTATACTAAGTATTAATTTGTACTGCCACTTTCCGCGCAGCTATGCAACAGGCGTTCGCCATTATTGTTGCACATTGAGCTTAAGGTGTATTTGCCACCTACATGTAATACTGCATCGCTTAAGCGCCAAACTTGAGCATTTATGAAATCCATAATCAAGACTTTATCTCAACTTCTTGTACTACAAATAAGAAAACTTAGATCTGAGTAGAAAGCGTTCTTGTTACCCTCCAAAATTAAATCGGTGTGAAAATATGCAGATACAGCGAAAGGGAGACGTTAATTAAGTTTGCCGGAATTGCGTCCAGCAGATGCCTTTAAATGTTCCGCACAAGGTCGGCTGTTTAAAGTGATCAAGAACAAAGCAAACTCACCGTTGTCTTTATTAATAAAATCCCGTGGTACTCTGTGTTTGGAGACAAATGATGCACGTAACTCAGTAATTCTCGTAGGATTTTATCTAGTTTCGGATGGTCAATATATCGATTTCTAATTTGTCCAACGTTCGCGCTAGAGCTTCTTGTTGTCCAGCTTGTTGTAATTTAGCCATAGAAATTCCGGCCTGACGACCGGCGGGCTCAAGCTAGTCACACCGGGATTGGTAGCATGAACCTTGCCGGGTCATAAAGGGGCACAGCCATGATCCCGTTGCATGTGAAGCCTCGAGTGTTGGTCTAATTGAGCTGTAACGTTTTTGTTAAATGTGTAGTGATGGAATGAGAGCAAGCGTTTCTGACGTAAAGGGCAAGTTTCGGCTCCTGGAGGAAACATTGGCCACTAGCATCTGGGCAGATAGAGCTCATCAGCCTTGGTTGGAAGACTATCTTGCAAATGGACACCTCCGAATACAAACTATCACTAGGAATGGGCAACCTAGTGTTCTTTTACAGTCCATATATATAACCATGAAATACAAAACTTACAAATCAAGCCGTTAAATGGGGCGTTGGTATTGTCCTTAGCGCACGAGATGAAGCTTGCTTAATTGAATGGATCTCTTTCAATAGTCGACTGTGTATGGCACGTTTAATTAAATCTACTAAAATCAAAGCAAAGAACCGTTATTATCGTTTCCTCTTCGGTGGATCTGCATATGCTCCTACCGATTGCAGCACAGACGGAAACAAGAACCCTTTTTATTCCGAATTAAGCTCCTTACTAAGTAAAGCACGAAGTTCAGATATAGTCCTGGTTATGGGTGACATGAATGCTCAAGTTGGGCGCTTAAGTAACACAGAATTTCATTTAGGTGGAAGATACACTCTAAGCTCGACGCGCAACGATAATGGTGAACGGCTTTTGGATAGCTGCGCTGAACATAGACTATATTTAAGTAGTACAAACTTCAGATGTAGTGTTAGACGTTGTGCTACATGGCGTCCTCCAGCACCCGGACAACGGTGGACTCAAATAGATCATGTAGCAATTAGTTATAGATGGCGTGGTTGCATCCAGGATTGTCGTTCTTTTTGGAACACTTTGGTCCAAGATAAGTTCCACTATGCACAATGCAGGTACTACTGTATGTGGCATAGCAGGCCCCCGTAGAAATAATCACTGGCTCTCTGTAAAATCGATGGTGATACTCAAAATAGGGCGCCGAATTCCACCTGGCTCGACTCATAATAATACTCGTCGCAATATAAAATGCTAAATTAAGCGCAGTCTAAAAGTCGATCGCGAAAACGCTTCGCGCACCATGTCCGAGAAAATTAAAAGTTAGTGAAGCTATAAATGATAGTAACGATTTAATAATCGATAAAATAAGTCGTCTTGACAGGTGGGTTGAACACTTTAAAGATCAATTTTCTTGGACACCCGTGTCAGTTCCGATTCCCGAAAGCATGTCTGCATTAACACTGTGGAATGTTAGTCCCGAAGAACCATCCGAGTTAGAAGTACACGATGCAATCCTTTCTCTTAAACGCCGCAAAATAGTCGATCTTGACTATGCGCAGGATATCGTACTATTATTTCACAATCGGGATGTTGCCCAGGCCACCTTGAATAGATTAACAAACGTTGTTCTGTATTTAAGTATGAAATTCGCACCGTCTAAATGTAATGTAATGTTACAGGATCACCCACAACTCACTCCAACGTTGCGCCGGCAGAATGAAGATCTAGCCATAGTCGACAGGTTTACATATCTTGGGAGCTCTATCAATAACGTAGGCAATAAGTCCGACGAGGTGAGAATACGGATCGCGAAAGCTAGAATAGCTTTCTCGAACCTTCGTCATTTATGGAGAAACGCCAATATTTCACTTTGCCTTAAAGGTCGTGTTTACAATGCATCTGTACGCGCAGTCTTACTATACGCTAGTGAAACTTGGCCTCTTAGAGTTGATGATCTGAGACGCTTACAGACATTCGATCATCGTTGTTTGAGAAGTATAGCACATGTTGGTTACCAACAACGAATAACTAACGTTGATATCCGTAAACGTATTTTTGGATCTGACAATAAGTGCTCGTCGTTAGAAAAACAAATAAGGCTACATCAACTTCGTTGGCTCGGTCACGTTTTGCCTATGCCCTCATTTAGATTGCCCAGTAGAGCTCTCTTTTCCCATCCAGCACCAGATTGGCCTAATAAAAAAGGTGGGAAGATTTTGACATGGCAGAAAATGTTGAAGTTATTTACATCCAAATTGGGTAGAATAGGACCCATTCGTCTGCCAGGATGAGGTCCTCGTGCGCATCATAGTTCTTGGTTAGAAACCCTTAGCGATATGGCATCGAATCGAGATCAGTGGCGATCTTGTTGCAGATGTCTAGTAGAATTATCTTCGTAACTTACTTTTCTTAGTAGGGCAACGTTAGCTGCGAGGTTTGGTTTTTGTATGACGTGATGCAGTGAAAGCCGCAAGGAAGCTGTATTGCTGGTGTCGCCTTGCCCGATTGCTGACTTGGCTATAACGGTGTTGTGGAGAGGTTTAGTTTGCCTCATTTCTGTGAGTTATCCTGATAAATTTACTTATAGTAGCAAGGTATTCCTTCTCTCTCGTTAATCTGAATAATAATTTGTCTAAATTTATTTATATACTTTTTTCACTCATTATGGTTATATGGCAGTGAAACTTTAGTCACTTTTGACTTTTGTATGGCTAGACATGATATGATAATGTTCAGATATTTAAGAAGCGCTACGTCTAAATCGATTATTGTGGTAGTTTTTTTATAATCAATTTTGCGATCTTGATATAAGCATATAAACCAGTAAGTACTTACATTTTGTCAGTATAAACCAAGAATTATATAGTGCAAAAAGGGCAATTCATCCAGTAGACCGGTTTCGTCCTCATTGGGGATTTATCACGTACTGGCCAGAATTTTCTGCGGACGTCCTATTTGCAAACATTCCTCACCCAAATATAAAATTGGTATAGGACGTAATACCGGCTCCTACTGATGAGTCGCCAGTAAGCACGAAACGAATGTGCGTATGAGATTATACATACCGTTCATGCTGCCTTTGGTTTATCATTCTGGTCATATTTAAAATAATGTGCTACTAGGTGCGCTAAACCTAATACACAACTGCATATACGGTACTTTTCCGTTAGACACAATATCTAACTGTCATACATTTATTTAAATCACTCCCATTTTATTAACCAGTCGTCAGACACACGAGCAAAACTACCGCTAGTCGCACGCACTGACGCGTTTCGACCTTCCATGATCATCATCAAAGTACGACGGCAAACCGATTAGCGAGGATCAAATCGCATTGCATATATATGAAAATCAAAATTAGATATGCGACTCCCACCTCAGTAGCCTTGCGTATATTGTAATGGACTGTAAATGGCGGCTACACAATTGCTATGCAGTCACGAACATTAACTTTTAGGAGCTTTTACCACACACACACACACACATATATATATATATATATATATATAGGCAATACAATTTAAACAATAATTGATTGCGCTGGTTAAATAAAATGGGATTGATGTTTACTTCAAGCTCGCAAACTTGGTTTAAATAATTGTTACCACCACCCGCGCAATCAATTATTGTTTAATTGTATTGTCTATACATGTGCGTGCAGCCGTCATTTCCACTCAAGTGCAATGCATGCGAGACTACTAGAGGTGAGAGCCACATATCAAATTTTTCTTTCCATATATTGTTTAATTATACTGTCATACATTTTATGGAATGATGTCATGATTACCGCGAAATGTGATAACTGATATCGATCAAGGCCAGAGTGTATGGATTTACTGGAGTAATAGATGTTCAGAAATAGTTGTAATTCTCAATTTTGGTGAACTATAGCATACATTAAAATCTATCGTATTGGTACTATGTAGCGACTCGGCAACCAGTGTTAGCACCATGTACCTTTTTGATACTATAATGATGGTTCCGGGTACTGACACAACAACCATAGTGTTAGTATCCTTTACAGACTCGGTATATTTATAATGTCCATGCCTTTTTAATTTTACACAGTATATTTATAATTAGGAAGAAAGAAAACATTAATAAAAAAGTGGATAAAGGACATTTATTTTGTGAATACTAATCATCGCTTATACAATCATACATATTTATACATTTTGGGTTTTCAATTGATTATGCTAGTGGTAACAAATCTGACTCGTTTTTAATTCTGTTTCTTGTTTTGGCTGGTTGGTAAGTGTGTATGCGTTTGTGTTTTTATTATGTACATGAACACCAACTAAAACAAGAAACAATTCAGATTTGTTACCAATAGCATAAACAATTGAAAATACGTGTATAAGCGTTGTATTCACGAAATAAATAGCCTTTATCATTTATTATTAATGTGTTCTTTCTTCCTGATTAGGTATATATATATATATATATATATATATATATATATTATATATATATATATATATATATAGAGTGAGTTATATTCGAAGTCGAACTGCGGAAGACTTTATTTGAAGTTAGTTTCACTACTGTAGGTTTACACATTCATGTACGAGATTGTACCATCTTGTTTTCCAACAGTTCTCATACAAATATATAGTGAGTATAGGGCGAAATCTTGGCTATTACTGATGAGCCGACATTAAGCACAAAACGAATGTGCACGAGATTATACTTTTCGTTCATGCTGTCTTTGGTTAATTCTTCTAGCCATAATTGAACTAATTTGTTACTAGCTGTGCAACACATAATATAAAAATGCATATATATTAGTTCTCCGCCACGGACAGTATCCTACAATTCATATTTTCCGTGCGCAAATAACAACAAAGCCAACATAGGACTACAACACGACAAAGACAAAATTACTTTCAGCTTTGGACCATATAAGTTTTTTAACATTAAGAAAACATCTTTCATTAAGAATTTATTGTAATGCCAAATGAAGTCAAGGAAAAAATTAAAAGTGACCACACCTTATGAAATTTGCGAAATTACCTTAAAAGAAAGCCTCGAATTATCAGTACTGACGACAATTTATATCAACAGACATGACTACTTATTCATTTACACTCAGATGGAGTCTACATTTTAAGGTATTTCATTTATTGAAGAATCCTTCATTTAATTACATATAAAACGAACCACACCAAAATCAATATTCAATTTCATGACGCAATAAATATTAACATAGTAAAAGTACTTTTTTATCAATATTAATATACATCACTATTTTTGGATACGAGAATTACATGGAAATTTAATAATTAATATGAATAATCAATTAACAAAATGCTATAATTATGAGTAATTTTTCACTATGAACGAACAACCACACATAACAAACCTACCGCCAGCCGCAACGCACTTTGTCATGTTGTTCGACAACTGGTTAAATACAATGGGATTGATGTTTACTTCAAGCTCGCAAACTTGATTTAAAGCAGTTTCCAACATCCGCAAAGCGAACATATATTGGCCACTTTTGCTATTCAATGGTAAACGTCGCTCTTACTAAATTAATGGCAAAACGAATTTTCATTTTGATAGCTGATATTGCAAATCTGCTAAAATACGTTTACTGATATGTTTTCCACATAATGAAAAATACTTCCTATTAGAATTTCAATAATAACAATATTCGTTTCAGTTCTCCAAGCACACCACATTACCATACTAAAAATAAAGACTCTCACGAAAGACAATCAATCGGCATACAAAATACATTTTCAGATGCATGTGTTAAAAAGCATAGCTTTTATATATACATTATATATATATATATATATATATATATATATATATATATATATATATATATATATATATATATATACTCTCTACTATCTATATACAACCCTATCAAATATCGCATATACAGAGCTCCAGTAAGGACGAGTTATGTCGTGGTAAAGAGGAACCAACAACTATTTGAATTGAATGTTTATAAAAATATACAGAATAGCCAGGATGGCACGTCAATATATCAGCCCTTAGGAACTGCTGCTGTTTATATACAAGTTTTTCCAAAATATGGAGTTTGAAAATAATATATATAAAATCAAAAGCTATTACCATACCGCAATCAATGCAGATACAATTAATAGTAAGACGGTGAAATGAATTATTGATGTTAAACGAACTTTGGTAGCGTGGGCGATGATAATCACTTATATAATGAAGTTTCCAATCTTGATACAAAACTTGATCCATCCATTAAGTACATACATTTATCCGTATATAAACTAAGTATTGTATAGTGTAGAAAAGGCAATTCACCCAGTAGACCGGTTTCGTCCTAATTGGCAACTCATCGCCCCCCCCCCCCACCTTACCTCCGTGGTTAGATCACCAGCTCCGATGTTATGCTATGTATAGGCTCTACGTAAAGGAAAGGCTAACCAAGAAGCATTAGTTCGTATATGACTGAAAATTGCGTGTGGTGTAGTGTGCGGCAGGATGGCTCAGTGGTTAGAGCACCAGATTCCGAAGCAGACGTACCGTGGTTCGAGCCCTGTGCGCGGAAAATCCCGGCCAGTTCGTAAGGAGGTTCCAATAAGGACTACACTATACAATTCTTAGTTTACACCGACAAATGTATGTATTTAATGTTCAATTGTTTATATCGAGATAGAATACTTGACCATAGTAATGTTGTTGTTGTAGTGGGGCCGTGAAGAATGCTCAAGGGTAGGTGAGTTAGCTATTTGTTACTCATCAAACCGTTACACGAAAAAGTAACCGTGTACAGGTTATGCAACAGCACAACCTGTCAGGATGGCAGAAAAAGTGCTAGGCAACAACCGGAAAATTACACTCAATCGCCGACACAATCGGTCTCGCACCCATCAAATGATAAACTGACAATACAGTCATCCAACAAATCCTCAATTGATTCACTGCAGGTTGGGCAAAACATATTCTGGTAGGAGTCAGACACATGCGCGGGATTGCCACCGAGTTTGCGACGGCATTTTGACGAATATTGTGGACTGTTCTCAGCAAGAGGTATGCAGTTATCGACGATGGAAGGTTGCCAACATTCAGCCAGTTCTATAACATGCGACAAGACGTCCTCGATTCGCAGGTTTACGCTTTTTTCGTTTACCGCTCCACCAGAAGAATTGCATGAATTGCTTCTGTTGTGATTGGTTCGAATCTGCAACAAAGAGAAGAAAAATCCTTAAAAAACATCAAATTACATATTCAATTTCTGAATACATTTAAAGGCCATGCATCTACGTATTTTTGGAACACTTTAAACTTTTTGCGAACCTAGTAACAAATTAGTTCAGTTGTGACCAGAAGGATAAACCAAAGGCAGCATGAACGGAAAGTATAATCTCCTGCGCACATTCGTTTCGTGCTTACTGGCGACTCATCAGTAGGAGCCGGTATTACGCCCTTTAACCACTATGTATTTGGTCAAAGAATGTGGAATAATAGGACGGTACAATCTCCTAGACGAATGTGTAAGCCTGTAATAGTGAAGCTAACATAATCTAAAGTCAACGACAATGCGACTTCAATGCTAACTCACACTGGCGACTCATAAGCACGAAACGAATGTGCATGAGATTATACTTTCCGTTCATGCTGCCTTTGGTTTATCCTTCTGGTCACAACTGAATCAATTTGTTACTAGGTTCGCAAAACCTAATACATACTTGCATATATATTAGTTCTTCGCAACAAACAGTATTTAACACTTTAAACTTCTCGGCCCATACAAACATCTCAACCAGGTACTACACCTGTGATACAATGGCATAAAATGGTTTATTATTCTTTAGCAAACAATTAAAACAAACAAGATAGACTGGGAAATATCGACCTTCCATACTAGAATATTTAAAAGTCAATCTTTACAAAAAATATTTTTGGGAACATTTCACGCCAGTGTGTGTGAGTAGAACAGAATAGAATATCTTTATTTGGATTCAAACCACACATGTTAAATAAAAAGGATAACAATATTAGAAAATTTACAATATATAAAAGATATCACAATACCTAAATATTTCTATCAAGTCTCGTATAAATAAATAAATCTGAATAATTTTGATATGATTTATCAACATGTGAACATTCAGCAGTAATATCACTCCATACGCTATTTCAATTTTGATACAATTGCTACGACAAAGGCAAATACGGTCGTTTTAATTAATCGCATTTATACAATAATTGATGATATAAATAAGAATAGATATATCATCGAAGTTATTTGACGTGATAAATGGAAAGATTAAAGTGTAAGTGTTTTTTTTATAAATGAGAATCCTGACAAGCAATTGTTTTTTTGCAAAGTTTACTAATATGATGATATAATACGGAAAATTTCCAATATAATAATACAGATAGTAGAAATAAAAAACTTCATGAAGGTATGTCGCTTATGACAATTATACTTTGTCTTTTATTCAACCATGAGAAATTATTATCATAATCAAAATTAAAAATATCAGTAAGTTTGTATATTTCTTCTAGTTCAGTAAATAAAAATTTAAAAGACATCTAGGCTGGAGACGTTTCTCTAAGCCCCTTAGACAATTGATTGTAAATTTTCGAAAAAGAAAATAACTGCCCCGAAGCATTTCCCACTAAAAGAAGTGATGCCGCCAAATGTCCAGATCTAGTTCCAACTTCATGAATCTTTCTTATTGGATTCATATAGGCACCAGTCCAACGATTAAAGTGGAATACAGTAGCACGTCCTCCGAAACCATAAAATTTGAGTAGTTTCTTATGGCTGATCTGATTCACGTGCATTAATCTACAAATTTATTACGATGTATTTATGCATCAAACACGAAGAACCTACTAACAGGTTATTTCACATAAACTCAGGACAGGTTAAATTCAACACATTCATCTCCGATTCTGCTTCATTCCCTTTTCTTTTATCTTCTCAGTCTAACAACAACACTCTTTAGGATGCTATGAATATATTAAATACCGCTAAAATCACTAAGCTCAAAAACATATTGCCAAACGTCGAAAATGGATTAAAAAAGTTACCCTTAATTTAGACAAGATTAGATTTTCAAAGTTAGCCCATTCAATGTACGAACATCAAAACAAATTGGAAAACAAGAAGGTCTTGCACGTACGTGGGATAAATTAGAAATATTTGAATGTTGCGTATCTGAAATCAGAATACAGGATCCTACGTGCATTGTAGAACTTGTTGCACCGTCCCTATCTACGCGTCATTGGCTTCGAAAATCTGGTTCCACGGAGTTGTGTCAAGCCGGTGAATTAGGCGTCGGTATTGTCCTTAGCGCACGAGCTGAAACTTGCTTAATTGAATGGATCCCATTAAATAGTCGACTATGTGCGGCACGTTTAAACACATCTACTAAAATCAATGCAAAGAGCTGTAATCAAAGTTGCCTTTCCTTTGTATTTGCATATGCTCCTATCGATTGTAGAAAGGACGCTTTTTACTCTGAACTACGCTCCTTATTAAGTAGAGCACGAATTTTAGACATAGTCTTGGTTATTAGTGTCATGAATGCTCAAGTTGGGCGCTTAAGTAAAGCAGAATTTCATTTAGATGGAAGATCCACTTTAAGCTCGACGCGCAGCGATAATGGTGAACGACTGTTGAAAAGCTGTGCGGAACATAGGCTATACTTAATTGTAAGGCGTTCCGCCACAAGGCGACGTTCAGCCGCTTGCCACACACAATTATAATAATTTTATAAAATCGATCTTTTCTTTTGTTGAACAATATAATTCAAGCATCCTCTTGGTAAAGATAAGATTCGATATACCTAATGCAGGCACTACAATATGTGGAATTTTAGACTCCCGTAGAAATAATCATTGCGTCTCTGTAAAATCAATTGAGATTCCGTAGTTCAAGCTTTCTCGGCGCGCATTAACAGTCGTAGGTATAAGAGGAAAACTTAAGCGCAATCTAAAAATCGATCTCGAATCCGCGATCCAGTTAGTGGATACTACATCTCTAATAGATAAAGTTAATTTTCAGATGGAACTTAGAAGTTTGAGAAAGAGAGAAAAAAATTACCTTATCTGACAAGTGTTTCACAGGTTCCGCTAAGATGGAGGAAATTTGGCAGCAAGGTGTCTCTTCTTCTCGAAGCCATTCTGCGAGTTGTAACGAGCATTCTACCGTGCGATTTGCTTTGTCAATAAGTCCATCGTCCACACCAGTTGAAACAGCCACAGACATCATCTGATGGTACACAATTAGCCAGTGTAGGCAACATTCGAGATGACGGATATTAAGATCAGCTGATTCGCGGTCTATAGGAAATCGGGACAAGTCCAGTTCGCGCAAAGAACAGACTAACGCGGGCCATTCGGTCATTAGGCTTGGAGAATAATGCTGGCTGAAAAGAAGCAACATCAATCTGAAGCATTCCTTTGCGATTCTGACATTGTTCAACGCGGTTGTGATATCCGAAATACTACGGTTATTGTCATCGTTTAAATCGGATGACTGCCAACAGAGTTGTGAGAATAGAGGAATGAGCATTTGCAAGGCACCCACCGATCTTGACTCCAGCGCATTCAGGTCAACCGTTCCGGAATTAGCTTTCTCTTTTGTCGCCGTATTTAGCTTAACCAGATTTTGGAGATACCACAGCGGTAAATGGGAAGCAGTAAAACTTAACTCGGTATTGCTCCACAACCACTGCTCTAAAGGGATAATGTCTGTTAACCGAAATAACGGGCTTTTTTCCATGACAATCAGAAATAAGTCAAAAGATGGATTTTCTTTTAATTCCGACCTCTTGTCAACTAAATGCTTGATGCAATATAGCATCCATTTGTGAAGTTCATCTGAAGTGGCTTTTATGGATTTCAACAAGACAACTAGAAGTGGGAATGTGTTAAAACTGGCATCATGTGCATGGGATATGGCGTTTTCTAGAAGTGATGTCACGAACGATGCCGGTAGGTGGTCAATTACTGCGTTAAAAGCAGTTGGAATACACTCCAAAGAGGAAAATGGATTAACTTTGTCAGAGATTGAAACTCCCCTGTCCAACTGAGCCAATATGTGAAGTCTCCAAACATCAACAATTCGTTCCCAAAAGGAACCGTCCACAGAGATTGGTGAGGCCAGTTGCTTACGAATAATGTTGTTAGCGTCATCTGGTGCGACACGAATATCGTTCACAAGGGAAGTATTCACCTGACTGGATTCACATAAACATAATGCCAATAAAATATCCGCTCTACTGTTGGAATCGCGTTCATGTAGACCCGACAACTCGTTAGACCACACACCAGGCAACATTCGCGCCAGATTGATGTTTAATGATAGAAATCGATTTGTTATCGCTAGTTGAAGTAGATAGGAGGATGTTAGACTACGATTTACAATGCTCAACATCTGTTCGCACCCTCCATTCCCCGCCGTGGGTTCTGCCAGATACACACCCAAAATATACATACAAAATAACGTTCTGACGGATTTCTGAAAGAAAATGTTTCCGGATTTCTCCAGGCATTCAACAACTTGCCGAATAGCACTGAAGCGAAATAGTTTTGACATCTCCACGAGGTCATCAGCAGAAAACTGTAACTTGGACAAAAAGTCCGCATAACGGCTGACGAAGCCCGACAATGACGAAACAGGTATTTGGGAGAAAGTTTCCAACATTTTGCTTCTCTGTTCTTCAGTAAACAAACGTTTGAACTTCCACACGAGGACCAATTTCAGCTTCAATACCTTCTGTTCTATTGATGACAAAGTATCAAATCGTTTTACTGAGTCAAGCGTACCCGAAAAAACCAACTCGATAAGTGATGGACAGGTTGACAGATGTTTAAAAAATGTGAAATGATAGTTATTTTCACACTGCAGAGTGTTGCACAGTCGTTCAAGTATGGTGTCGTCAAGCTGTGTGCTAAAGTTTTCTCCAGGGGCACATAGAATTGTTTCTAACTTGTCGTACATTATCGCCTTTTATTGTAGACTTGTCGAATCACAGGCACTAAAATTTGATTTAAAAGAATGACCTTATAATTATTAATTATTTTCTTGGATAAACTGTATTAAGACTCCAAATATTTCATGAGACTCATATCAAATTTCATTGTCCATGCTGTATTAAACAAGATACTACCGCTAACAAGTGAGTGTTCAGAATTCGTCTTTCCAGAGTACACTTTTGATGCCTATTTCGGGTACCTCCTTTAGCCCACAGCTTATCCTACGAAACAAATCTCCAGTGAACTATTGTCATTATTAATCAGAAGAAGGAACTCGAAAATGGGTATCGAAAATTTTCCATTGAAAAGAAGAACTGGGAACTATCCCGCTACATAAAACAGGAGTTAATGTACAATACCCAATATCGTAAGAATTAATTTAAACTTCTACGCCGTTCCGCATGGCCTCAAATTGTCACGTGCAATACTTCGATCAGCCGTTTCACCAGCTATTCTCAATACTAACAACAGAAACAGTTAAACGAACATTGGTTGCGCGGGCGGTGATAACATTTACTATAATCGAGGTTGCGAACTTGATTTAAACACCTAACCTATTAAATAAATAAATTTGTGAGTATAAACTATAAATTGTATGGCGTAGAAAATGCAATTCATCCAGTAGACCGGTATCGTCCTTATTGAGAACTCATCACGTACTGGCCAGGATTTGCCGCGGACAGGACTCAAACCTGGGCACGTCTGCTTCGGAATCTGGTGCTCTAACCACTGAGCCATCCTGCCGCACACTACACTGCACACAATTTTCAGTTATATACTAACTAATGTAACTTGGTTAGTCTATTTTTCCTTTAGGTGGAGCTCATGTGGCATCCATTTAGACCCAAAGTTCCAACTAACCATCCCCAATCTGTCATTATTGAACTGACACCACACTACATGGAGAAGTGGTATTGAAATGAACATTTATATAATTAAACAAACATTGGTTGCGCATAAATTTCCGAACTGAGACTTTTAGGTCCTAGTTCGTTGTGGCGCGATGGTAGCTCACATGTTGCCGATAAAACTTGTTACAATGATCAGCCTATATCACAGGAAGTCGCCAGTTTTATTCTAATGCGAAATGGGAAGTAAGGAATTATAGAAAGCGTGTTAGATGCGAAATGCTCATATCTAAGAGATCCACCGTCAGGGACAACTTTAAATCTGTATCGTCCTTGTGTAGTACAGGTCGAACACCATGACCCATTTATACAAATCAAGTTTGCGAGCTTCAAGTAAACACCAATCCCATTGTATTTAACCAGACACACGCACCGACGCGTTACGAATTTCCGTGAACATCATCAGAGTACGACAACAAACTGACTAGTGAGGATCAAAACGCATTGCGTATTTATGGAAAGCAAAGTTAGATATGCAGATCTCACTTCTAGTAATCTCGCATACATTATACTTGACTGGAAATGTCGGTATGCACAGTTTCTATGCAGTTACGAACATTAGCATTTTTCAGCTTTCGTCACACGCGCACACGACTAGCGCCTCAAATCGCCTCGGACAACCAAAACAGCGACTGGCGAGCACGTAGCGTGTGCTTGCAACAACATGAGGAGAGGCGAAGACTATTTCTGGCGTCTTATAAGAATACCAGTTATTCTGTTCCTATTGTGCTTGTCATCTGTGGCTTACAGGCGATATGAAGCAGGATGAATCCGAAACATCCATCTCCACTGGATATGGACTAACTCGTGTTATATTACACTAAAGGAACAGAAGTGAAAAAGCATAATAACGATTCAATACTGCAACAGTCGACGGAAAATATAACGATAGTCGCATTACCTGCCAAATTATGCAGGGCGAATAAGCGAAAACAGGCAACACCGAATAGACCTGAAATTTTATGCTAATTTATGAACGAAAAAACACCGTCGCGTACTCGTCGGATAATAAATAATAATTATAACTATATCGCTCGCTTAATACGGCTAACAAGCTTGTATGTGTTTGACCTCTGTATTCGCACTGTATAGGTCATAAAAAGCCATGTTCACATGCACGCGCCAACTCTCAGTCGTTCTATTAATGAAAAACGATTTTTTTGAATAGCTCCGAGATCCGACCTTTGGCTTTGGATGGCGTTCTCACATCCAATTATTTTAACGCCAAATAATGTAGATAAAAGTACGGAAAATAAAGCTGTAGACACACGGATACTAGCTGAAATGAAATGTGATAATGGCATCCGGCTCATGGATTAATGCTCGTAGCCTTAACCTGGATGTAGTGAACTCAATTTTTCAGCACCAAAAGCGGCAACCTGCTATAAGGCGCAGCGATGCTGCTTACGCAGTATTGCGTCCACCTATCCGTACAAAGACAGATACAACTGTGTATCAGCCGATAGTATACCAAATAGAATCTGGATTGCTATAAAAGAAGAGCTTAAACAAGCCCCGGATGTTCTCCTATGATAGAGTCTATGAACTAGTTTGCTAACACTACTAAAACCAATGCTCTTTAAAACGCGGCATGTGCTAAAAATACGAAGAGATTGCAAAGAGTTTACTGCCAGCCACGCGGCAGATGAATAGGTGCACTGGAATAATGTCGCTAATGATTTGAAAACAACGTCGAAGCGTAACAACTCATTTGAAGTATACGTTCAAAATTGACATATTCGTGGGCATTATTTCAAATGAGTACGAGCGTCAGTAGTATATGAAGCGCTACTTGTCAATCTTTTCGAAAATCTCCTCAATCCGCCACATTAAAAAAACGGCGTGGTTAGCAATAAAGGTTCCCTTCGAAACTGTTACGCGATTAACATCAACACTTTTACTCTTAATAATGTGGCAGATTCTTGGTCTCATTAGGGACTGTAAAGACACTTTAAATGATGGCCTTCTGATTGATTTTTCAAGTTCGGTGACTAGGTTCAATAGAATCTGCACAAACTTATTACCACAATTTTAAAGAAGGAATCTGTTCCAAACAAGTTTAAAAGTGCCCTTTTTTACCTCTCCACAAGACAAAGTACACTAGAACTCCTGCCAACTGACGAAGTACAAGATTTTTCTGTTCTGCATTATAAATGGACACTGCTTTCATCCTCAGGATTCGCGAAGAGCGAGACAAGTGAGTTAGGTCAACTTAAGCAGGATTCGATCGCGAATGGGATTTGTGGACCGAATTCATGCACTGCGCTGCATTCATGAGCTGCGCGACAGATATCACCGGACCACTCGTGTTCCCTCCCTAACTTGCTTAGTTGCTTTCGATTCTGTCTCGCATTCAAAATTCCTGCGGAGTTACGTTAAATGGCGTCCGCGGCAAAAGTTGTTCGATTGCTCACAGCCTGTTCTAATGACTCATCCTCGTGTATTCGCTATAGTAATGGTTTCTTCTAAACTTGTTGCGAATGGCTCCGGTGTTCGATAAGAATGTGCCATTTTTAAGATCATCGCAGCACTTCTCGGTGCAGATATCGGTGGTGGTGGACGGATTAATGGGTGTCGCATACGCTTGTGATACTATTTTGGAGGAAAAAGGAAGACGAGCTTCATAGAGACACTAATCAGGCTTAATAAGCGTCTATCAGTTACAGTCTAAGTCTAAACACAAAGGAAGCGGCAGTTATGACTAATAGTTTTTCCGAAGCCGAAGATCGGTTCTGGTGCGCCCAAGGGCTCAGTACTTTGTTTTATACCTTTCAACCTAGCAATTGTGCAGATTCAGACTGCGGATAACCTGTTCAAGCTTGTTAAATATACCGCTGATTTGGTAGTAGCATTCAGTGGTCCAGCAACTTAAGGCTCACTCGCATCCCCGAACGCTTGGCTGCTACATTCACTTCAAGCTCGCAGCGAAATAGGTCTTGAACTCAATCCAGTTAAGACTAGTTTTGTGAAACTTGGTACCAACTCTGCCACTCCATTTCCGTTTGCAAACTCTTTCCTAGCCATTGAAATTATTGATTCACTGAAGCACCTGGGCATCTCACTTCCTAAGGCACTGGACTTTGCTGTATATCCTATCTAAGTCATGTCAAAACATTTCATATCAGCCTGTTTGATCAGCTCAAAGACCCAAAAGTTGAAATGAGCCGCGCATTATTCAAAACTTATGTCCTTATTTCTATATTCTATAAAAGTACATTTAAATTTCGTCTCAATTTTCATTTTTGCTATTTTGCAGATCGTTTCTCCATGTCTAAAGCGTGTCTTTCTTCATTGTCAGAGCGCCTCTTAGCAAATGACCTACCTTTATGATTCAGTTGTAACTTGAGCTAGCTCTTTTGTTCATGTGATCGCAAATTTGCCGTTCACTGTCGAATTTATCGCCCACTCGTCACCCTTACGTCACACGCTATTGTAACTCCTCAATTTAAACCCAAAATAGCCTCAGCACCTTTAGTAACGTTGATATGAATATCTGGTGAATTTGTTACTTTTCGTTCTGACTCCAGTCGAGGCACTATACTAGCGATAAAGCGAACATCAACGGTCATCCAAATGGCAACATCTCACAATTGTCTGGTGATTTGCCTAGTTTTTTTTTAAAATTTGATTTCGGAGTGCCAGCTGAGTGCAAAGCTAATACACGCGTACGCTAAACGCGGAAATATTTTTATTCTATTCAGCTAATCCAGCGCACCCTCCAAAGAACACGATGACGCCGTACTTTTGTGCTTTCCTCCCACAAAAGACTGTCTAACGATGACCTTGATCTGCTCAAATTTCGACCACCCTTAATGTTGGCAGGCCAAGTCAAATTAAAGCATGATTGCATATTGTTACAGCGGAGAACTGCACAGGCACAAAGCTCCATGTTAACCAGAACTTCTTCCGAGACTAGAGCCGCTTACAATGGGTAGAGTAATCCTATTTGGAGGCGTCCTCGGAGCTGCTCCATACTTCGGCCCTATCGTGGTGAGCACCTTCAGACTTGAAGCGTTCCCCTATAACAACCTTCACACACGGAGAGTCCACAAATTCAACCAAACAATCATAGCCCTACCGCGTCGTCGCGGCTGTCACAGCTGCTTAACAACTGCAACAATTGACCCCTGCTTCCAGTCTCTAGTGCCAGACCAAAATCCGTACGTCTAGCCAGCTTAATTACCAGAAACCGTCAAAATGTAAGAAACCCGTGGCTCCGCTAGATACCAATTTATCTCCTGCAATCTTCTCCTCTTTTAACCTTAACAATGCCTTTCAGCCTCTGAACAGGTCTCGTCACGAATTGGATCTATTCCCATCCCCGTAACGCTGCATTAGTTCAGGACCTCGAACCCTACGGACTGAGAAATTCCAAATTGACGATAACCATTATCAGCCCGCGATCGCGCTCCGACCATTGCTGCAAGAATCCCGCACGCTTTTACTCTCCGGTTTAACCTTCTTTCCCCTGGATCCATCTCGGCAAGCCTTGTCATTAGTAAGTTACTCACACCCAAAATCAAACAACTGTGGGCGTTTCTATCCTTAAAAGAGCCCGATATGTGCTATCTGGTTGAAACGCGGCTGTCTCCTACCATACACTGGAATGATCTTTTTGTGACCAATGGTTACACTTTATTTTCGAAACGACAGAGCTATTGGCCCAAGGGGCGATTTGGCTGCCTGCCCGAATTCCTCTCATGCCTAAATGTTTGACCACAACTAACTCCCTGGGATTGGAATTATTTGATATGATTGTTTATTTGTACACACATTTATATTCACACCGTTCGTATACTAACATGTTTTGCTTTGTCTTTTAGCATGTATATCTGCATTATATGATGAATAAAGCCTAATATTTTAGGCAACTCTTTCTTCTGGTTTTCGACTCAATCTGCCCGTTTGCTGTGCTTGTTACTGTGATTCAGAACAATTTATTCATCATATAACCCAATCATGGAACGCCTACTCAGACCAGAAAGATTTGATGTTGAACCTAGTGCACCAGATGCAGCAAAACAATGGAATCATTGGTATCGTACATTCTGTGGTCTCCTGAAATCAGTCGAATCCATGAATCCGGATAAATTAGACACTCTTATTTCCTACGTATATGAACACATCGTTGACTGTGATACATATGATCATGCTATCAAAACTCTAATGAATCTCTATGTCAGACCGAAAAATGAAGTCTTTGTTCGTCATATACTCGCGACTACTAAACAAGAAAATGGACAAACATTGGATCAATTTGTTCAGATTCTGAAATCGTTAGCTAGGGAGTGCAATTTCAAACCAACTACGGCCGAGGAAAATCGAGACGATGCTCTGCGCGATGCCTTCATTAATGGAATCCAGTCCAATTCAATCAGACAACGTCTCTTAAAACACAACTCACTTAATTTTCAAGCGGCTTTTGATCAAGCACGTGGTCTCGAAATGGCGGAAAAGCAATCATTATCATATCAAAACTGTTTGAATTCTGCACACACTGCAACGGTTCAGCCACTCTGTCCTTCATCAACCTCCGATAAATCTACAGATAATCTTGTTGCTGCTGTTAAACAAAAATGTGACTTTTGTGGGTACGATTATCATTTAAGATGGAAATGTCCGGCCAGAAACGCTTTCTGTAAAAGTTGTGGAAACAAAGGACATTTTCAAAAGGTATGTCGCTCTAAGAATCACCGCCCAGTGGTTTCGACGCTTCATCCTACCATATCTGCAACTGTATTAGCTGCTGCTCCTGATTGTCTCACCAAATGTGTAATAAATCTAGAAGTCAACAACATAAATTGTCATGCTCTC
>JAQBSW010003860.1:0-76776 GCA_029291075.1 Eudiplozoon nipponicum | reverse complement strand
ATTTTGCAACATCGGCAAGTGGCATGTTAGTGGTGTAAAATTTGTGGTTGCATAAAATTGCAGGTATTAACAGCTTCTAAAATGTTTCCAGCCGATGGAGAGACAAAATTGTAAATAAGTTGAAATATGACTTCCAATTACGTGTACTATGAACCACGAGTGGCGCATTAGATAAAATCTTAGACTCCAAAGCTAACGAGGCCTGTTCGAGTCTATTGCGCGGCAAATTTTGCATATTTACTCAAGAGATTGAAATAAATTTGAAGCTTGTTTGAAAGATATATTTTCTTTACCACCTGATGCAATGTTTAGTTTATTCTGACTCAATAAATATTAACAAAATTTGACAATAGATTTCATATCAATATAACTTCTCAAAGCGACATGAAATCTGTTGTATAAAAACGGACCGCGCTTGGCTAGTTAGAACATTGGGTATTAAGAAAATCGGAATAGATTTCATCTGCAGAAATAGTGAACAAAAAGTATAAAATGTAATGTGACATCAATTGCGTGCAGTATGCAGCAAAAGTGGTGCAGTAGATAGTCTCCGACTCTAAAGAATATATGCTTTTGTTCGAATCCTGTCTGCGGCAAATTCGGGACAGTTCCTGAAGACTTTGAAATACGGACCACGTTCCATTTTAATATACTGCTTAAAAGTAAAGAACCAAATAAAACAAAAATGACCTAATAAACTAAAAAGAAGTCTAGTCTTAATTTAACATTAAGAGCATCAATAAGCATGCCTATCAAAGTGAAAATAGTTTTCTGTAATTAAAAAACTAAAAACGTCCATAATTAATTCCTAAAAGTATTGCTGAGATTGGACTTCGTGCTCCTATTTGTTGATGATTAAAATGTTATAAAATGACGCTGTTAGCAATTCCTACACGTTAATGATGCCATTGCGTTTTGCAACAATACCTACTAATTACTGAGCGTACAGTTAGTTAATATTGTCTCAATTCTTTTAAATAGACTTACAAAGCAATTTAACACAACAGAATTCAGTATTATCAAATTTAAACCAAAATATTTTATTATATATTTTCTAACAATTAATCAAGAGCATTTAAGTATTCCGCTTCTGATGTAAGCAATTAATGATTCCTTCTCATAATTCCTACACCTTTTAATCAATTTTGTAAATTTTTTAGTTACTGCAGCTAACACTTATTAAGCTTAAATTAATTAATTAAGATACCTTATACCTTATCTCATTTTTTCAGCTGCACTGCTAATCAATTGTACCGAGAGTAAAGCTAAAGGAAATTCTTAACTCAAATTTAAATATTGTCAACTTCGTTTCATTAATGACATTTAAAATGAGATGATGCATGTGTTTGATTTTAATTATTTCAAAAAATAAAACCTATCTCCACTAATGGGAACGGCAATGTCAGAATAATATCGAAGTAAATTTAATAAAAGTAAATAAGTAGTCAAGTGGAAAAGTTAAACGTCACCAAGTTTCACATTCAATAACAAAACACAATTGCATAATTTATGAGTCTTTCTATGCGAGCAATAAACGAGGTCACATTAGTGCAGTTGTATTTCTTCTTTCCGTTTTTTAATAAATGCGATTCCACAGTTATTAAAGTGAATATTTTAAATAAATAGGGAAAACGCAATATCAACTGTGCCATCTTACTAAAATTATACCAACAATCGAACTAAGTGAATGAAAATTTTTTTTGCGAAACTGGATTAATTGAAATTACCTGATCTGCGTTTTGACTAACGCATTTTTCATTTTACCAGTGGTTTTCATTCTTTAACAAAATGTTTCGGCTGCTTTTATCGGCAGCCTTCTTCAACTGGCCCATCATCATTAGTTCGACAAATGAGGATGGAACAACCGAAGAAGGCTGCCGATAAAAGCAGCCGAAATATTTTGTTAAAAAAATGAAAGCCACTGGTACAATGAAAAATGCGTTAGTCAAAGCGCAGATCAGATTATCGAAATAATTATTCTAATTATTAAATATAGAACCAACATTCCCAAACGAGGCCAGAGTAATGCTCTCACAATGAGACTATATATAGAAGTTAGGTAAAATTTTGATTCTCAATAACCAGCTAATAATCAATTAAGCACTAGCTCCCAAGCCAAGTTTATATCTAAATTCTTAGAAAAATAAGAATATCCAAACAAAGTCTTACATAATGCAACAAGGATTTTAAATTGGGATTATGAAGCGATATTTCTTATATAATGTATTACAATCTACGTGTAACTGAGTTGTTGCGAATAAACAAGTCATTTTGCTACGTTAGACAATGAATAAAATAAATTTTTGGCACCATAAAAAAGATACCAATAAAAGAAAGCAAAATCAATTGTTTAAAAGAACCAAAATGGCATGAAATAGAGAACAATATTTTAAAATATCATTAGAATGCAAACATTTTCAAATGGTTAACTACGAAAAGTGAATCACCCATGATAATTTTCCGTTAAAAAATTGTATCAAAATATAGACGCTCTACACAAATTTTGATTCTAGTTACGACTGCCATGGAGTTTAAATGTGAAATTCCAAAAATCGGCAAGTAAACAACATCCGACCTGTTTGAAAACAATATCAAGATACCTAAATAAATGTTACACTCACTCTAACCAAATAATATTTAGTCTTTCAAATATTTGAAAATATTCTATTTCTTATATAACACGAAAACAGCAGGAAATGAAACAAAATCTCAGTGTAACATCTTTAAAAGTTCAGATTTTGATAGTAGTGATTTTTTTTAATTGAAGCTATTTTTCGTACGAACCAAGTATTTATGATCGATAGTTAAATGAAATGATATTTTATTTTACCTTTTTTCTTGATTTTCTGAAAATACTAATTTAAGTTTTGAACAGAATTTATAAATGTAGAGGAAATTTCAATGGCGTGTAGAAATGAAAATTTATTTGTAAACATAGAAACACATTTATGCAAGGCATGAATGTCGTACATGTTATTTTATGTCATATAGTTTGGCTGCAAATTAAACAACTTTAAAGCCTAATAATTAAATAAATGTTTCTGTTTTATGTCTAAAAGTTACTATAGAATTATCAATGTACAATATTATCAAAGCGTATCAATATCGTCTTGGAAAAAACTGTGGTTTAAGTTACCTAAATCCTAATAAAAAATTACGAACTTGTGTAAATACATGTATATTATGAATTCCAAACCATATTTTATAGATCATGTAAAACAAAATACTTCAAAACAATTTTATATTTAAAAAAATAATCAAGATTAAATTGTAATAATCAATTCGTATTTATTGCGCCTAAACATATTTAACTTACATAAATAATCTTTTACCATATATATATATATATATATATATATATATATATATATATGTCTGTGTGTGAAGAACAATTTTGATAGATTGCACTTTGATCAGACTTATTAAACTACAGTTACAGCCATTAATTAATATTGTTAGTTTTTTTAGGAATATACTCATGATTTAAATAATCTGATAATTTATGTAATTAGCAAATTATTAAGCAGCTAGGCTTGCCACTTAGATATTGAAGAATTTAATATCATATTAGTCGGATTAGGTGGGTGTTTCTTTTGCCTTTGAAGTTGCTTTGGTCGTTCTTACATCCTGATTAATTAAATTATATTCTGAAAAGTATATACTTTTATATCTAATGTAGTTAGAGTTTCTTTATGCTAAAGTTGTCACCAATACGTTTTTATGTGCTTTTTGCGTCTTATGCTATATGCTTTCATTTTGGTGATTACATTTACGTCACCAACATGCACTACTTCGTACGCAGAACGGCTGAACCAAGTTATAACAACTTTCCAAAAAAAAACGATATTTACGAATAGAACCATTTAACTTTAATAAGTTGTTCAAAGTAGGTAATGCCTTTATTGCGAATCACCACAGAGCAGGTTGAGAATATTTATTTATTCATTTATTCCATTAAATGGCTCTAACCTTTATTAACTGCAAAACTTTATTTCTATCTTTCTCACTTAAATATGACATAAGCATAAATCGCGTATGCAAATAGCTTTATTAATAAGTTTGCTGCGGAACACGTTCTTTTATATACTACTTTAATTAGGATAGATTTTGAAAACAATTTCAAATAAATTTGAGAACTAATTAAATTCTTTAACATGAAAAATGTTATATTACATGAATGGTGTTTCATACGAAAAAATGAAACAAAGATGCATATTGCGGAAGCAGTCAATTGTACGAATCTTCAAACTTAGTTATAGAAACAAAAGAAATTTGTACACGACTTGAATAAAAACTAGTAAAGTGTTTGTGTGTGTGCATTGCTATGGGCGTTTTCGCTTGTTCGTTTTTGGTAATTATATAAATCTAATTCGTTATTCTCGCATTTTTCCTCTTAATTAATTCAATGATATACCAGATATATTAAAGTAGTTGGTATATAGCGGAGAAAAATGGCTTTAATCGCCGTTTTCTACAAATTTTGTCTTAAATAAATGTATTCTTTAATTAAAAGTTTCTCATTTTAAATTACTTATTTTGAACTGGCTAAAAATAAATTTAACATTATGCGAGGAAAATTTATTTCACAAAGTTTTAACAGGTTCGTCCGAAAGTCATACGCCAAGAAAATTTAGCAACTACAAACTTCTTATGGAAATTCCCTAAAAGATATGCGTAATTAAACTCAGACATCTTTTATTCCTCAGAAATCAATTACTGCAGTTAATTGGACAATAAATAATGCTCTGTATAAAGCAACGTTTACCAAATAGAATATTAGAATAGTCAATCTATAAAAATGGATTCTAACCAGATTTCCAAATAAATACGAAAAAATATTAAAAGCATATGAGAAATATTTTATAAGTCAAGTTGAAAATCAGGCAAGAAGCATCAACACCAAGTAATTTAATAAATCCGTCACCTAGCTTTTCTACTGTTTTAAACATACTTGACCGTCATTAGTGCACAATGAAAAGCCGTTCGAAATAAAACCTAGAAAATTAAACGGTTTTCAATTTCTGAGACAAACGCAAATTTTGCCAACTATTCAGAAAACCAATCAAAAATAATCTGGATTAACGTCCTTGCAGAGTTAAACAGAATATTTTTACTAATGAAATAGACTAAAAATCTATTCGACAAATTCACGAGCTAAGTCTACTGCATAAAAATAATGCAAACAAAACCAATTGTCGCAGATTTTCCACCTGCAAACGTTAAAGTGCAGGATATGATTCGAACATGTGGGAAAACGGTAAGTACTTCTAAACTTATAGAGTTACAGATTGACAGATGTAATAGACTAAACAGGCAATTTATTTCCGTTCTGGTTTGACTTAAATAATTGCTTTTATAACCATTGCAATAAGAAATTGTTCAAATATATAAATATATATAAATCTTCCCCAGGTAGCGTGGTGTATAATCTATAATGACAGATTGAGATAGCTATTTCCAAACTTAAGTCGGAAGAGATGCCACAGAGGCTCCACCTGAAGGAAAGTCTATGCTGAATAAGTTTTAATAATGGAAGGCGCAACGGACCGAGTTGCCAACTCAGAGGCAAAAAGACTCCGGTTCTAGCCCAATCCGCAGCAAAATTTTGTAAAGTACTTGAAGAGTTCCTAATAAGGACAAAACCAGTCTACTGGATGAACTACTTTTACTACCTATAACAATGCCTATTTACAATCGGAAAATGTATATATAATCAGATTTGTATTTATATTAAGCTCGCAACTTTTATTTAAATAATTATTACCATTCACATGGAATTAATATAATTGGAAGTTCAATGTGAACGATTATGTTAAATGGAATAGATTTAAATACCAATAAACAATTCTAGATCAACAGAAAATTGTAGTTGCCCTTTGGTGTCAAAAGTCATGACCTCCTGCGTGCTAAATGTGAATTTTACCCTAATATTTGTAAATTTTGTTCCCCTAAGGATGTGTATTCTCCTGGAATATCTTTTCCGAAAAAAATTTTTTAGGTAGACTTATTTCATAGCGTCTTCTGTTACGCGAATTAATCAAGTTTTTATGTTAATATATCAGGAATATTGTACATTTGGAAAATATTCTTTAAATTCTCTAAATTATCCCCTCCTTTTGTTCGGCGCATTTGTTTCATACACAAATGATAATAATCTTCAACACCAAAGATCAACAGTCTTATCTTCCAAATCTTGAAATGTTTACAAATTCAATGTTACACATGGCAGCACACACTCTCGGAAGAACGAAGAGGCCCTTAATAAAAAGGAACCATCATTAATTGCCACAAAGTTTTACCCAAAGATGGTTAGAACCATCAACCAGATCAGCAATTACTGAGCATATAACCCAAATGAGACACCAAGTGACCAAAAATAACTTCTCTACTCTACACAAAGCTGGGTCGAAAAATCTGAAAACTGTCATGAAGCAACTCAATAAGAAGCAATGGGAGCCCTCAATGAATATTCAGATTCAAAATCAACATATTGTATTCAACTGGTTACAATTAAATAGAAACAACACGAACATTTGTGAAGTTCAACAAATCCCGTCTTTACAGGTGTCACCAAATGTACCATTATCACAAAAACTGGAAATAACGAAATCAGATAGACAAAACAGCAGGAGACAATCTAATGTGCCTCGACGCGAAAAAAGGTCATGGGTTTGACAAAAGAATTAATCAATACAATAACCAACACACTAAAAAATACACAAACAAAACTAACGGACAAATATAAACATTTTCACTAGAAAAACGTGCACAGTCTATTCAAATTGCTGGTATTATAAATCTAGACGGTTGACTATCTGATACTCAATTATTTCTTAAGGGTCATAAAACCGGAAAGCAAATAAATTAAATAGGAACACGAAAATATCATCGAGATTAATATACTAAATAAATACGAAAATGAAATATATAACACAATATCAGTTAAGAAGTATTCATTAATTAGAATACCATGATCAGTCATCATGTTATTTACGTTTGCATGCAGTTAAATTAGATCGAAATATTTTTGGAACGACCAGGAAATAAGATATCCCCAAATACATTTACTCTCGGTTATTCAATGTTTCTTCCTTTATACAAAAATTATTTATGAAATATTATTCAGAATAACAATGGTCATCTTTACAAATCCGCACACAAACCATATATATATATATATATATATATATATATATATATATATATATATATATATATATAAATTAAGTTGTAACAAATAACAAGATACATTTAATATTTTTAAAATATCCTGAATCGAAGTGAGTAAATTCTGATATTATTTTAAAAAGAATTTACGCGTGTAAATGCTCTAAAAAAAGGAATTTTGAAATAAAGCTTAGATACATGCCAAAGTACTTAACGAGCTGCCTAGTACTTGCTTGGCAATACAAGGTTTCACATCCACATCTCTCAATTATTCAGCCTACTGTTCCTGAAGCCTTTTTCGACGATAAGCTCATCCACCAAATATTTGACAATTATCAAGTCATGTGGTAAATTTCGTTTAAGCGGCTTGATTAATACTTGCTTGTAGGTCATATAATCGCAACTGTTTTTTTGCACTGAATTAGCGTGTGTCATGCATCTGTCTGCATGTTTACGCTCATAAAAATTGTATTGAAATGATTTAATAACACACAACGACGCTTCAAAAGATTATCGTACGCCATGCCTGTGTACCTGTGTTTGTTTAGGACAGAAAAGTTATCAAGTATTTTAATTAATTGCACGTGTGCATTCATATATATATATATATATATATATATATATATATATATATATATATATATATATATATATAAAACTAAAAAAATTAATGTCAATTAGTTTCTGTACGCATCAAAGTTATCTTTTAACACTTACTTTGTTAAGTGAAGTATGTACTAGCGACATTCAGGTAAGGAATAGGGCAATGTGAATATAAGGGTCGTAAATACCTTTCACGGAAAATAATCAATATTTAGTAAAATAACGGGCTTAATTCAGATAAAAAGCTAGAATAAATTAGAGCCAGGAAATAATTTTAAAAATTTCCTACTGAGGGAAGGACATTAGTAGTCTTGAATAGAAGAGGTGCTAAATAGCGTACTGGTTTCTTAGAAAGAGTTACACTTTATTAGGGACTAAAGATAATAGATACTGTTGTGTAATCCTAAAATTAGTCAAGATCTCGTTAATTAATCATCCGTCGCCATCTGCAAGTTAATGACAATCCAAAATTATTGCTCTTTTGCTTAAGCGAGTTTTCGTTTCCGATTCTTGCAATAATCGCTATCTACCATGATTTTGTGTTATATCAAATTGAGCCTAGTGGTTTATCTACGGCTGTTTCGTTCAATGTGCCATCTCTTGATTTAATTTCGATGGATACCCTTATCAGTATTGTCAATCTGTTACGACCACATATTGTTGCGCGACCACAACCATTCTAGTTAATCTTATAGCTCGTCTCTACTGTATGACGTGCAAGATCTAATCTATATCATGTCTATATTTGTATGCGTTTCTATGTTCTCTTCATCATATATTAATGGAGAACACGGTTTCACACACATACATTAGGTTACATTTAATTTCATAGAGTCCTGATATGCCTGACGGTTCAATTTTCCCAAATAAGCTTTGAAGTATGGTACCTACGGTAATGATGGGTTTTAAAATAGTACGTGTATTGTATTTCAACATTATGGTTTGATTTTGTAGTCAGGTAATACCATGACTATCCGACCCCCTTCCGGTACTAAAAGGTACGATTAAATTTACCTTTGACACATCATAGCTACTTCTATTAGTTTTAGAGGGTACCCATTAGCACTAAATATTTCGCGCAATCTACCTAATTCAATACTCCCTATGTTTTTTATCTGTTAGAAACAATTTGAGTCGAAATTAATAATGACACCTGAGTAAGAGTCTTCCCTACAAACATTTATCTTTCATTTTGTACTATTCATAATTAATTTGTCATCAAGAAATGGTTTTTCACCATACGATTCCTTTTCAATCTTAAAATTGTGTTCTCACACGTGAATGGTTAGGTTTAAGAAATTAATCAATTCATCCTCCACATGATCCTTAAAAAACTTATATGGTACCTAAGACGCTTATATACAGCTTTGGATATAATTTTCGAAAATTTAAAATGTTTATGTTGATATAATGCATGAAGATATTCTTAAACGAAATTAAACAATGGTTGCATATTGTAAAAACTAATTTTCTTCTAAAATTCCTTCTTAAAAATAAAATAATTAGAAACCATACATATGTTCATCATCTCTATAATATGTATCGTCATCATTTAGCTTACTTCTAGTATTGTCGGGTGATCAGCTAGGAAACACTGAAAATAGTCCAGTGCTTAGGATACTGGTATATTGATGTGCATTGAAACCCATTCCATACTCGCCAATCTATAGTTCTCATTTCGATCACATTTATCGACAACCTCAATCAAGTTGTATGAACTAATTAATGTATGGTCTAAGAAACGCGGATATTTCCTTAATATATGACATATAACTTTAGCCATTATATTTGTTTGGGATTGTTGGATACTAGCAATAATTATAGAAGACTTTATGTCAGTTTAATAAACCATACACTCTGGGCGCAAATATATCACCTTGCATGGGAATGTTACTCTGTGCATGATCAAATTTGCCTTCATAAATCATATTATCGATTGATAATACAACTTCTCCTAATAACTTATTATTAGGGTCTTTATTTGTTTTGGTTTATACTTCTATATTGTCTATTCGTTTATACATCTTATAACTACAATCAGTCTGACACATCAGAACCGCCATTCCTCCTTCGTAAATATTGTTTAATATAATTAACTGAGAATTGAAAATAAGTAAGTGGGTTTATATTTACACTCTTCCTGTGTTAGCACAAATTTAGTTATGTCTAATTAAAACTTATACTTATCTTTGCATGGGAGGAATTGTACTATCTTGAGGGCCTCAGTAATTATCTAATTATTTGGTCATTTATCAATCGGAATAACTGTATTGAAACCACGATCAAGTATTTTCAACCGATTCACATTATGTTCTATTTACTACCCAATTAATTTTAATAACACTAAACTTATTTAATACCAGCCTATTGATGTCCAAATTCCCAAACATTCTATATTGTATAATCATGATCTTTTTTGTCTCTCGATATCAGTAAAATCCTCTACAAATTTAAAATAATTATCGTGCCAAAAAGTAAGTCAAATAGATCGTATTTTAGTTTTTTCCCTAATCAGATCAAATTTTTGTTTCTCGAAATCTTGAATCAAAGTATTAACTATGTTTAAAGTAAGTTCATGTTTAATAGATCTACCTCAAACATTAAAATGAAAGGGTCGTTTAAATTTTTTTTAAATTTAGGAACTACAAATTTCTAAACATGGTTTCAGAAAATAAATATATTCCTCTTGCTTTACAAATTGTTTCTTTATGTAGTGATACCGCTAATTCACTTTCACTACCCCGATACAGTATTTGATACATAAATATTGTTTAAAGGACACTTTATGTTACGCGACATGGAATAGATTAATAACCTATCCCTCGTTCTGCTTCCATTTTTCCTCGGGATATCTCGGCTTCCCTTTTCGGAAGCCATTTTCAATGGCAATTTCATCCCACCGAAAATTTGTTAATTATTAAGTCAAATGGTCCATTTATATGTCTTGGTAAATCCATTAAAAATATCACGTTTGACTAGATAAGTGCTTTCCATGTATGTGTATGCGTGTTCGCACGTGTGTATATACGTGTACACCCATCCAAGTAACATTACAGTGATATGATAACACCCTTTGATCATTCAATAAATAAACGTACGCCATGTTTTGTGTGTGTGTCTATGCGTTTGGTTAGGACTGAGCAGTATCAAATAGCACATAATTAGCTGCACGTGGGCGTTCATATAATTAAACTAAATAGATTAAAGTGAATTCCACTTTGCATACTCATTTTGTCAAATGAAAATTTACGAGTAACATACAGGTAATGATGGGAGCAGATATTGTAAATGCAATGGTCGCAAAATAATTCAATTGTAAATAATGAAGAGTCAGTAAAATAATAAATTTGATTGAGGCAACGATTTAAAAAATAAATGATAGTCAGAACAAATGGGAAAACTGCCTATTAAAAGAAGGATTAAAGTAAATTTGCAAAGAAAATGTGCTGTTTAATGTAAAAGCTTATTAATAAGGGGCTTACTACATATTATAATATGTAATAAAGGCTGAATATAAAAGATAAAATAGGTAGAATATTACGTTATGCAAAGTTAACGATCAATAAAAAATTCATGTTGAAGTAAAAAGACATTAAAACAAGGATTCAATAAAAGAACAACACATGAGCATAAGAAAGAATTAGTACAGAATAAGGATTTAAAGCAGAGAAAATTATAAGATGCTAATAAATTCACCAGGTTAAATGGTTCTATTCATTTTTAGGTTACGTATCTGCGCCACTATTTCGAACGGATTTAAGTACACGTAGCTTAACGCAAAGTCATCAACGGGCAAATATTAAAGAAATCGGAGTAGTACAATGCCATGTTTGTATGTATTCACGTCGAGTGTTTTGTATGCTGTTTTTGCGTAGAATAAACATCGTAGACTGCGGTCAGTGTAGCAGAAATGCTTGCGAACGAGTACAAATATGTATTCAGTATAAGCATTTAAACTTGTTGCTGAAGTTAGTAACAGCATATAGCCTTGTCTTTGATTTAATGCTGTTTTTATTACGCACATATGTTTGACAATCTGGGTTACGCTAGCTTTATGTAACGGAACATTTACGAATAAAATCTGTTAATTTATTCATTCGATTAAATAAGAGCACTGTAAGTAAGATAAGAAATCCGAGTTATAACTATAACAGGAATAAATTGTTAGCGTTTCATGAATTTAGACATAAATAATTTTAATTTTATACTTTTAAGTTTATTGACATTGTACCAAATTTATTAGCCCAGCTGAATAGAAATTCCCTTACAAACGTCGAAATATAGATAACATCAATCTCTTATAAATATAGGGTAATTTTGCTCAATTTGAATGAATATGCCGGACTGACGAATAAAATGATCCGATTTTCTAAAAGATTAATAGTAACTACAACAAAAAGCAGTGACTGTGTTGATATGTCCAACCAGAAAACAGGCCGGTAAAACTAAATGAGTGATAGAAATTATTGCCCATACAACATGAAATTTAAGAAATCTGAGTAAGTACAGCACACACTTCGTTTTTATCATAGAAGAAGTCATTACTAGTTCGGATGACTATTGAAAATCAAATCTGTTTTATCTGCTTGACGATCAGATGGAGCCTGAAAAATTAACTTTCCTGTAAGTTGCGCAGGAAAAATCAAATATTGTTCGCAATATCCCTTGAGGCATATGGTGCAATTTGCAAAAAGTACTGAATATCTTCAAATGCTTTAGGTTGTTTTGTAACAAATTTAATAAAATCCATTCATACGCAACCAAAATGACTAGCTATTCAGAATTTTATGTTTGAAATATTATAGTCCAATCGTCATTGAGCTACTCGTAATTAGTAAGTAGGACGGTCAGTCAGACTCGAACTGGTGACAGTAAGTAATAGAATCAAATAAAAGACTTATGTTCCTTTGTTGCAATTAAGCCATAATCTTTTAGGCGAAATAATTTCTAAAGTAAGACTCTGTGGAATCTGAGAATCATGTTCAATGTCTGTAATAAACTGTCGGGAATAATTCGTCAACTTTAGGATACATTACACAAAATAGCCAAAACATATTCACTATGTTAATAAATAAAAGCCACATACACCGAATAAAAGAAAATTTTAAATTAAAACTCATTACGTGAACTGAATTCTAGGACCATGCATCGTTTAGGTTGGAATGAAAGCAAAAATATTCGAAACGTGTCTCCATTGCGTACATGAATAATTATTTATACAATTAGCGCGATACTTGTTCTAAAAGCATAGATTGTGGTGTTTTCTTGAAACGTTCTTTTGCATTTGACGGCAACAGACAAATGCCGCAGCCAGGGATTCAATTTTGTATAATTTAATTCAGTAGCCACCATTGCTTACTAGTTTCCGATATATACCAATATAGGTATTTTGGTCATTCTTAGTTTTACATGAATTTTTGTAGTTATCGATTTTTAACGAAAGTTGTAACTGCTCAAATTTGGTTTTTCATTATAAAAATAAGATATGAGGAAATAATATTGAATTAAATTTAAATTAATGCAAGCAGGAACCTGGAATATGCATGCGATAAATCGTGTCATCACAATCTTATTCAATAATACTTTCCAAAGTTGCATTGCTTCTGTCTTACAATGACAGATCATGGATATCTAGTTAGAAGTTTTAGTCGGAATTGATTAATTAACACTACACAAGGCAAGGTTTCCACTGACAAATGTATGTACATAATGGACCAGGTTCTTATATAAGGATCACCACCTTGATTATTGTAATAGTCGAAAGGTATATCAACGAGGATCAAAGCGAAGGGAAGAATGGACAAATAAACAATATTTTATATGACTGAAAATTCGATGGCACGGCAAATACGTTTCATATCTCTGAACAAATTTCTCACATGTTCAAATCCTTCAATGGCAATACTAGCTGCTAATGAATATTACCAAATAATGACTAAACTGGCCTCAAAGGTGACTTTCAATTCCCACATTATGCGGTGCTGATTTTATATTAAAAGATTTTATACAAACAAATCATGTCACCACACTATATATATATATATATATATATATATATATATATAATATATATATATATATAAGAAACTCATTGATTTTAAAGCTTTAATACTGCTTAAGATGAATGTAATTTTTTGAAATAATTGGATATAATGTAATATTTTTCTTAGCATGAAAAAACATCCCCAATTAATTAATACTAGTTATATATATATATATATATATATATATATATATATATATATATGTATATGTCTACATAGTTAGGCTATCAGCACCATAAACACTGATAGAACGCCACTTTACATAATAACGCAATTCATCATATATTGAAAATAAATACTCTTCATAATCAAATAGCCACTTTAGTGTTGATCACATTTTACGATGATAACCAACTGTTATAGAAAACGAAAAATCAAGAATTATAACTTAAATATGAAAATAAGCAGTATTTAAAAATCCAATCTTACGAAAATCAATAAACTGCAAACAGTATTCTGTATACACAAGAATAAAATAACTTTAAATATTAGTCGTGCTAATAATAAGATTGGAAAACAGGAAATAGTTTTCTGTACTTATAAGAATAAAATTACCAATAACCTGTACAAATAATAATAAAACTAATCTAAACATAGTCATACAATATATATATATATATATATATATATATATATATATATATATGTAGGAAGCTTAATGATTCTAAAATTAAAAACTGCTAAAAATGAGATTACAATCAAACAATCAATGATTACGGTGGTGGTAACAATTCTTTATATCGAGTTTACGAGTTTGAAGAAACCATCAAACCCATTGTATTTAAACAATCGTCGGAAAACATCAAAACTACCGACTGACGGTAATCTTGTTATGTTGTTCGACGACCGGTTAAATACAATGAGATTAGTGTTTAATTGAAGCTCGCAAACTGGAGTTGAAGAAACAAAGGAAAAAAGTAATTTTTTTGTGTTAATACGATATTATGAATTAAATTTGTCATAATACATAAAAACTCAGCGGCAATTATATAACACTAGTTATATATATAATGGTGTGAATTTGATTGTTTATGCATTCAATCTGTAAATATGCTCCGCAAGGATCCAAATTTTTTTCTACAATCATTCGTAGCATTGCAAATTTTACAGGCTTCCAATAGTGTACTACTCTTACATGCATTCAAATTATAGTAATTATAATTTCGATGTGCTTTGACTTTTTCACATCTACATGAATTTTTGAAAATAAATACCTGCAAGTTTAATTTTAATTAGGAGACGCCGTATCTTTTAATGTTAATTATATTTTCCTAGAATCAGACACATTGTTCCATAAAAAATAATTTAACAGGGATCAGATAACTCAGCGACTTTTTAAAATATATATTAGGATGAGTTTGTCTGTTAATAATAATAATGATTTAATAGCTTAAAATTTTGTACCAAAGGACTTCCAAATTCAGGGATATTACGAGCACATTTTGATTATCATAAGATAATAAGTAAATAAAAATATAATGCTTTTATTAAATTTTATACACAAAATCAAAAAAATCGAACAGCTTATTTAAAGCGACTTACTAGATGCAAGATCAAAATCTCCCTCAAATCGCATGTAAGGTGCGATCTCAACGCTAAGATTGGTCAATTCCGTGTTGCTTCGCATCGTAATCCAGTGAAGAGCTACTATTCGGTGTTCCGAGTTAATAATATACGGCATTGTTGTGTTACAAGTTATGTTCATTTCCTGTGAAAATAAATCAATAAAAAGTAGTGATTAAATAATTTTCTTAACATCCATTCAATATACCAATTGGATTTTGCGTCGGATAAGCAAACATTTCACATACACAATGCAAATAATCACTAAAAAGATATATTTTAAAAAACAACTACGACTGAAGAAAGAATAACTTGCAATACATGATAAATAATTGTGAGAAGTCGACTTCATATCCCTTCTCTTTTGGAAAGGAAACAAGTGTATTTAAAATATTTTCAACCATATATATATATATATATATATATATATATATATATATATATATATATATATATATATATATATATATATATATATATATATATATATATATATATATACAACTTTGTAGCTAGAAAGTTGGCAGTAATTTTAGCAAGCCTGTCCCAGATACATAAATACGTTGTCCAATTAATAATCCCAAGAAAATTAGAACACAAAAGGTGTGGTAAATAAACGTATATTGAATATGTTAACACAATATTTTTATCTAAACGTGCTTATTAGTCGAATGACTAAATGAAAGACAATGAAACCAGTGATGACCACAGAGACAATATGCTTGCTCTAAATGAGACGGCAAGTAATAAGAAATAGAGTGTATGTGAAGTGTTAAATGCCATAGGTAAAAGTAAGTTGTACGTGTGATGTAGCCGACAATAAATATGGCGCAGAGAATGCTTGTCAATTTTATTCAGTAACAGTTAATAGTGCCTTGGCATTGCATTTGATAATAAGTTGTCAGCTGTCTGTATTTGTGATTGGCAAACGCCATAAGGAACACTGACAACAGAAAAAGGAACAACGCTCCGCCTAGAAAAAATATCGCTTGACTGACCACGTGTGCATTAAGACAACAAATAATCATTCTAGAAGAATTAATTTATTAATCAAAATTAAGCAGAGATTATGTAAATATCGCCACGTCCGCGGCAAATTCTGGCCAGTACATGGTGAGCTTCTAATAAGGACAAACCCGGCCTATTATTTGAATTGGCTGTGCCACCTGATGCAACATTTGGCCTAAACTGACGAAACGTATGTAATAAAAATACTGTCATTAGAGAGAGGAGGAGAAATGTGTTGCCCGTTTCTAAGCTATTCTTTACTATTTGTGTAAATTAACGTTCGTATTTTAGCCATAACATATTAAGTAACGAACTAGTTCATATAGAATCAGGAGGATAGCCCACAATTAACAAAACAAATTGGGTTATATCATTCAAGCATCCATTTTTACTTAGTGCTGGGCCGGCACTGCATTGAAAACTCGCCAAAGATTTTGTTAAGGAGTATAGGATAAATACAGATACAAGGCGTAGCACCGGCAGATAAGATGCACGAAATATGTTTGTGATTGGGATTACGAATACAACTTCAGCAATCCTTAGGTGCGCAAATGCAAAACAATTATTAGCATTCACGTTATTTTTCGCATCAGCGAAAATTTAATGATATAGTGTTTATTTTTAATGTCACACATAGTCCCTCAATTATTTCACTATGGTATTCACGTACACTATTTCACGTATAGAATAACATATTATTATAAAAGCCATCTAGAGTTATAAAGAGGATATTGAAAGATTCATTATATCTTTAAAACTGCGCGTAGTCATCCACAGTATAAAGAGCTAATTAATGTAAACAACAATCCCTTATATATACATTTGTCAGTATAAACTAAGCATCGTATAATGTACACCGGTGTCCACTTTACAGGGAGTTCTTTCAGAATTGCACAGAATTAGCTGTAGACAGGGTTCGATCCTGGACATGCCTGCTTCGGAATCTGTTACGCTATCAACTGAGCCACCCTGCCGCACATTAAACACTTTTTTTCATAATGTACTAACATATGGTTTTGTTAGCCTTTCCTTTAGTTGGAGAATATATGGTATCTCTGTAGACCTAAAGTTCCAACTAGGCATCTCCAACCTGCCGTTATAAAACAGACCACACAATGCATGGATGAATTGCTTTTTGTAGATTATGTGATGCTTAATTCATACTTACAAATGTTTATATGATGGGATTGGTGGTTATATCAAGCTCGCAACTTAGAATAAAATAATTTTTGTCCCAACCCGCGCAATCAATGATTATTTAATTATATAAGTGTTCTATTCAAAATCACTTCCCCAAGTAGCGTGACTTCTGTTCTATTATGAAAGATTAGGTGTGGCTAGTTTGAGTTTTAGGTCTGAATGAATGCCGTATAGGCTTCACCTACAGGAAAAGAAAACCAAGAAACATAAGTTATTACTTAACTTAAAATTTTTTGTAGAGTGCGGCGGCGTGGCTCAGTGAATTGAGCCGCAGACTCCGAAGCAGACATGCTCAGGTTCGAGCCTTGTACGCGGTAGATTTTTGTTATTGTAATTGATAAGTTCCCGATAAGGACTAAACCGTTCTACTGGATGATTTGTCTTTTCTACACTATACGATGTTTGGCTTATACTGACAAATGTATATATATATATATATATATATAATTAGTATTTATGTCAAGATCGCAACCTTGATTTAAATAATTGCTATCATCGGCCGCGCAAGCAATCGTCGTTTCAATTAATTGATGATTGCTTTTAGTCAAAACTGTTATATGTTTACGTGGGTACAAGTAATGTGAAAGATGTTTTTCTAAAACATGCTGACAATTTCACTCATAGTGTGGCTTACTGAAGCGCACTAATAGAAGCCAAACGTATACAAGATGAAGATGAATGTTAGAATGACCTTAACTGCTATTAGATCGAAGCATAAATTGGCCTATCCAGCTGCAATTCTAATATATATGCGAAGCTGTATTAAACAGACCATGAAAAATTTGTATGCAAATTGAATCAACGATGATATCTTTATGGTAAAATCTCTGTTCTAAATTTTTACCCTCGAAAAAGACCATAATCTTATGTTATCGAGAGTCAAATAATTAATAAGTTATTTAAGTGATTAAAAGACTTTCTGAGGCATCAATATTTCGTCTAAAAAACGACATGAAATACCGTTGTTGAATCTCAATACTAGCAAGCACTAATAACCAAAAAAATGTTTATGCTAGACATTTAAGCTGTCTCAGACTTCTAAAATTATAACAAGAAGACAAACATTTTATGGTTTATTAACGAAAATTCATGTCATCAACATTTTTTGGAAATTATATTCTGATCGGAAAAGCATTTTTTTAATCGTCGCAGATAAAAATGTCCTAAAATACCAATTTTAATGTTTTCGGTTATGCATAGAGTAGAAAAAAATTTATTTTTATTAAAGGTTAATTTTTGAATTTTTTGGGCATAAGCTTGATCCTCGTTCATCAGTCACTAAAGTTTCTGATGTAGTAATGCGCTGTTTTGAGCAATATAGATCGATACGGAGAGTCGGTATTCATTGATACTCACGAAACTATTTCCAGTTAGATGAGACAAATGTTCATTGCATTATTTTAAGTAATTTGAAATTTGTTGAAAGAAACGAATAACAGAATCATTTTGATCACATTGAAATTTAGAAAGCAGATACAAACTGACAAATTTACTTTAAACGATAATATCAAAGCTATTAATATCTTAATAAGTCGTGTTAACATTTCAAATACAGCCATACGGAAAATATGCAATAAATTTTGACTTTTGACTGTACTCGATTTATTTTTAAGAAATGTTTAAGATAAAATACGTAGTTTAACCGAAATTAGTCTGCTCCAATTATGGTTCATGATAAGCTGAGAAAGCTAGCATAAGGATGTGAACAAAAAACGATTATATACTAAGCAGACGAGAATAGCTTATTAAGTTATACGTTATAAATGATTGTCTTCCGTTGTTAGACACACATGTCTAAAACTGATGTTATAGTAACAACCAAAGTGAACTCGTCTGTTTTTTACCTATAATGAAATGAACACAATTGAAAAATTAATAAAAGCCTTACAGACAATTAGCTGGTTATTTTATTCAATTTACCCTAAGACAAACGCAATTTTTTAACTTATACTCCATTTTATATTCAGGATAATAATGTTTATAATTGATAACAAAATATTCTTGATTGATATTTAAGGTTTCATTAAGTCAACCATATTTCATTAAAATATTTTTCTTAAAATTTAAAGAATTTTTATAATAAATAACCTTAATTTTCATTAATCATTGTAAACACGGTGGGACAAAAGCGTATCATATATTTATTGCCCAATCAGAACGAGTGCTCTTGCAGAAATATAACTAGAATGCTTAATAGTTTTAATTTGAGTGACAGATATGCCATTTCTGACAGTAATTCTTTCCAAAAAATATGATTGAACAATCGATAACGTCAATTACTGACATTTAACTTTGAAAAAAATTTAAAAAGACGCAATCATTTACGATGTTAATATATGTAATTAGTACATAATTGTTTATGAATGTCACGCAAGCTATGTCAATTAAACATTCCCGGAACCATAATCCATTATTAAGAAATTTCAAATCTCTCCATCTGAAATGTTGCGGAAGTAGATAATTTATAACGCTAATTTTCACGTTATATTTAAAACGATCGCCTTTCCAATTAGACAAACCTCATTAGTATTAACGTTAGATCCAATTAAGTCATAAAATATGTTTTTCATTTAACTTCATTTGCCGCAACGAATAAAAACTTTTTCTTTATTGGTAATACGTGCGATGACTAACACAGAAAAGCTTGAATCTGGGGGTTCACAATTAATTCGTTTCGATGATGTTACTCCATTTTAACGCTTTAGATGAATTTTATAAAATAGATGAATAGGCTACATTTAAACAAGCAAGAGTTTATTGACTACTCACTTTTAAGAAATGTCATTTAATCGATAAGTAACATGCATTTAAATCTTTCCACAATAGCCGTGTTTCTTGAATTCAATAGAGCAGTGTAATCATTATTCACCTTGTATACATTCATTTGTCAGTATAAACTTAGCATGTATAATGTAGACAAGGCAACTCGTACAGTAAACCGGTTTTGTCTTTGTTGGCAACTCTGTGCAGTCTTGAATTTGCCTCGGGCATTACGTGAATAGTTCTTATTAAGATGTACTGGATAATTTGCCTTTTCTTCATTATACAACGCTTAATTTATACTGACAAATATGTGTACATAATGGGACTCATGTTTATATTAATATCGCAACCTTGATTTAAATAAAAGTTATCACGATCAGTGCAACCAATGGTCTTTTCATTTGACTCAATGTTTAGTCATGTACTACTTAATGTTAAACCCAGAAGTATTGTGCCCGCTTAATTTGCATTTACACTCAAAATGCTGGTCTCAACAAGATACACAATCAGTTAACACTAAATTGCGCAGCTATAGCATCCAACAAGGATGACAATTTTGGCCAATTCAGTTCAATACTATGACAAATTATATAAGTGCAATTGGCCATACATGCAGAATAATGACATCGGCACTCTACCAGATGGCAGAGGTGTCGAGTTTTAATGAACGGATGTTATTGCTTCTTCATTGGGCAATAGAAATGTTGCTCCTGCCAAGCTCAAATATTAAGCAGCCGTCTTTACTTCCTATGGTATGAAACACGTACCGTAAATATATAATACAATATACAGTGATACCTCGAGATAGGAGTAGCCTATCATACGAGTTTTACGAGATACGAGTCACAGCTCGGGTCATATTTTCGTTCAAGATACGAGCCCAAATTTGAGATACGAGCCGTGTTTCCGGAGCGTCACGCAAGATGACGCGCAAGGTCGAGCATTATCCGAAAGTATCTTTCGCTCACTCGCACGTGCTACACACTTGAATCGAAGTGAAATTTGTGCGCTGTACTCTTTTTTGCTTTATTTTTGCGTGACTTCTCAACATTTTTTGTGTTATCATGGGGTCGAAGAAAGTGAGTGCTAAGGACAATTGTGACAGGAAGAAGAGGATGATGTCGATAGAACTAAAACAAGAAATAATAGAAAAACATGAGCGTGGCGTACCAGTGATTGAACTCGCAAAGATCTATGACTGTAGTACATCGACAATTTGTACGATATTGAAGTAGAAGGATGCCATCAAGAGTGCTACACCAGCAAAAGGGGGCCACAATACTTTCCCAATTAAGGACTAATATCTAAGAGGAAATGGAGAAGCTTCTGCTCGTGTGGTTGAAAGAGAAGCAGTTGGCAGGAGATACACTGACGGGGACAGTAATATGCGAGAAGACACGGAATATTTATGCCGAATTAGTGAAGAAAGAAGCATCAACTTCTAAAGAGGCATCAGAAGAAGCGTTTAAGGCAAGCCATGACTGGTTTGATCATTTTAAAAAGAGAACTGGCATCCATTCAGTGGTGAGGATGAGATCATTGCTCATTCTTGATAATGTTCCAGCCCACCCACCTGGTTCTTAAGATGATATTCTGGAGGAGTTTAAGTTTATCAAAGCGCCGGTTACGTAGAAGTCTAGAGTGCTCTCATCCCTCCCCCCTCCCTCCACCTTGCCGTTCACTTTCCTTAGCCGTACTCGTCTGTCATCAAAGTAAGATAATTATGCTAAATAACTCCTTTATTTCTTTATTTCATATATTTTATGTATGTGTTTGTTGTTTAAAAACAAACCTTTATTCATAATTTACAATTGGTTGGAGATTTTTCATAGGTCCTGAAAGGATTACATCGAATTCAGTTATTTTAAATGGGAGAAATTCGTTTGAGATACGAGCCGATTGACTTACGAGCTCGTTCTGGAACGAATTAAACATGTAGCTCGAGGTACGACTGTACAATTTTATAATATTACAGCATTACATAACATACTGTGCTATATTGCATTAAAATATAATATAAGATATTAAGTTATACTTTATTGTAAAATAGTTTCTTACATTGTATTATATTATATTTAATAATATAAATATACTATATTATATTATATTATATTATATTATATTATATTATATTATATTATTTTATATTATATTATAGTATATTATATTATATTATATTATATTATATTATATTATATATTATACAATGGTGAACTATATTACATTATTTATATAACATCACATTACATAACATTATATTATTTTATATTAAATTATATCATATTATAGTATATTATATTATTGATTGTACCCTTCCTGTGTGCGAAAACAAAAAGAAATTTTATCAAATATAAGAAAATTTTCTTTCAAATTGCCTTCTCAAATATCTACTAATGAACATATCTTTATATATAAATTGGAAAGCAAAACAAGATAGAAATATGTTAACATAGAGAGAGTGAAAAACGGAAACCAATCAAATCAAACCATCACCGGTGCCAGGTCACACTATACGCAAGCTAATCTTATTATGCATTAGGATTTGACGCACGCAATTGATTGATTTCCGTTTTTCACACTCTCTCTATATTTATATTTATATCTTTTTTGCTGTCAATATATATATATGTATATATATATATATATATATATATATATATATATATATATATATAATATTTTATTAAATTATATCATATAAATACAATAAAATTCTATTATAGTATGTTATATCATTATACATTATTCTATATTCTACTATATTATATTAAGTAGAGTACTTAATATTTGTGCATCATATCATATAACTAAAATAACATGTAATATAATATAATATAATACAATACTTTTTACGGCGGCTGCCTTCTTTTGGAGATAAGCCAACATTCATGGGTTTCTTGGGAATTTGGTACAAGTGGTGTTCCCTCACCACTCGTATATATCTAATACAATACAATATAATATAATATAACATAATATAATATAATATAATATAATATAATATAATATAATATAATACAATATAATATAATACAATACAATATAGTATAATATGGCACGATATAATATAATAAAATATAATACAACTGAACAAAATATAACATAATAAAATATTACAATATACTATTATATATAATAGACTAAAAAAAATAATATATTTTAATAAAATATAACACAAAAATAGGTTTGAATAATTAATAAATACACGTCTGCTATTGCGCAACACATCATCGAAACATCGTACGTATGTTCTCCAGACGTAGCATTCAATGTAATTACTAAATGCAAAAACAAAAAGTACCTTGCCACATACGAAGCCTTATGGATAAACAAATTGCAGCCGGATTTATGCAAGCAGAAGAAGCATGTACAGGCATTGAGCTTGAACTGGATGTGACGCACGCAATTGATTGATCTCCGTTTTTCACACTTTCTCTATGTTCATATATTTCTATCTTGTTTTACTTTCCAATTTATATGTAAAGATATGTTCATTAGTAGATACTTGAGGAGATTATAAAAAATAAATGTTTCTTATATATGAGAAAATTTCTTTTTGTTTTTGCACATAGGAAGGGTATAATGAATTGTTTTTATATAAATGTTTATTGAAATACCACTTCTCCATGTAGTTTGATGTCTTTTCAATAATAACAGATTGGAGATGGTAAGTTGTAAATTTGTGACTAAATGGATGTCATATGAACTCCACCTGAAAGAAAAATGTCAAGCCAAGTTACATTAATTAGCATACAACAAAAAACTGTGTGTAGTGTACGGCAGGGAGGCCCAGTGGTAAAAGCACCAGATTTCGAAGCAGACGTGCCCAGCTTTGTGCCCTGTTCGCGGCAAATTCTGGCCAGTACGTGATGAGTTCCCAATAAGGACGAAACCGGTCTACTGCATGAATTTCCTTTTCTACTCTACGTAATTCTGAATTAATACTGGCAAATGTATCTACTGAATGGGTCAGGTGTTTATATTATGATCGAAACTTGATTATAGTAATGGTTATCACCGCACGTGCAACCAATGTTCGTTTAATAATATAATATTGAATAAAATGGGGAATTTTTAATATAGTTGTTATTGTTAATGTTTGCTGATTTTTGCAGATTGTTACTCAAATTAGAAAGTACAACGCGATTAGACATTTTAATTTAAAATAAAATTGCTTCATTTACTTTAGAGTAAACGTTTATCCCTTTAACGATTTTGGATTTGCGCAGCGGAAAATGAAAACTTACAAATAGGTCAAAAATTGCATACAATTACAAATTCTTAAAAGCACTGATTAGCATATGAGCAGAAAATTGGTAAATAGAGAAGAAAAACATCAGACATTCATTTTAATGAAAAGTTAACAAGCGAAACACGCTACTCCAATAGCAACTCACAAAATAATGGCTCTTATGAGCGCTTTAAAGTAATTATAAGTAATGTTATAAGAGTTCGCATGCCAGTAAGAATAAAAGCACACAATTATGCATGTTTCATTTACCTTCTTAGAAAAGTGTTAGAAATTGCTTAACCCCTTACCGAAAACTACAAAAAGAGTGGAGCCACTTAGCATGATACGTATTTTTCAAATAACCCTATTTGAAAAGATTATTCACGTGCTAGCAATTGATCGCGTAATGCGACTCACAAGTAGTGACCACAATTTACATTACGCCTCGTAGAAAGGATATTTTTCAGTACTCGAGTACGTTAACAAGTGTTGTACAAAATAATATAGTCCCGGTGTTACTTTAAATAATTTATCAGGCTGAATATGAGAAAAAATATATCATTATGCAGAGAAAATATTACACCAAGGCTGGGAAGCATTATTAATTGCATATTTAGTTTTTTAATCAACATTATATAGCAGGTTATAAAATATACAATTCGAATTATTCTACACTGCCAAACTAACTGCACTCAATTAAGTTTTACTATTATTCCTACTGAAGTAGAATGCTCCGAAAAGGGAGATAAGTTTGGAAAATTTCAAGACATAACCTTAATAGCTATAGAAAGAAACGCATCTCCTAAACCTTATATTTCCATATAGCGTACGTCGTCTGAACGAAACGATTTAGTCTATCCAACGTAATACTGCTACCAAAATCATATAATAATTTAGCGCATAATTGTGAATTACGCCGGGAGTTAGCAAGAAAAAGTTAAATTCTGCTTACAAAATTCATTTGCCCAAATCAATCAAAATCGAAATTTAGCGCGGTTATTTTTTTTTAAATAGTAATTAATAATGCCGTTGAGAAATACAATAAACTTTCGGCTACTTTAAGATAGTTACAACGTTAAGCTTACTACTGGACCGATATCGTCTTGGCGTTTTGGTTCCGGCAGAAAACTGAACACGAGCACATCCCTGCAGCTACTGAAGTTCGCCTCAATTTTAATTCGATAGAACCAGTACAGAGTTTTGCCTTCACGATACTTGTTTTGGCGCAACAACCCATTGGGAAGTATTTTTGCCTGAAAATAAAAATATAGCGTAAACAAATGAAGGCATAGAACAAACTTTATCAATCGATTAAAAATGTCATGTAAAAAACTGAAAGAAGGAAAATATACATTAATTTTATTTCTTAAATGTCGCAAAAATGAGAAAGCACCAATTTCCACATTTTTTGCTTCCTTTACACGTAATACTTTGACACGATTTTTTTACTTAAATTACTTACTTTAACTAAATTCAAATATTCCAATATTCGTTAAATAATTTAATAATAAAGAAATTATTACTACATTGCCACTAACTTCTTAGTCTTAGAAATTTTATAACAATTTCTGTTCGAATTTACATTTGAATGTTTTCGTATTAAACCATGACTTAACCACTAAATCCTGGCTCTTCATTTTAAAAATTCTTGGTATTTATAATAAGTATGTATTTGACTTCCTACAAAAAACTGCCATTAACAATTTAATCCCCATCTGTGCTTCCTTCCATTGATAAATAAATTTAGATTTCCACATTTTTACTTTAATAATATCCGCTGTCTCTTGCAAATCCATTCTACGTGTAACTGAACTTTTTTTAGTCAAATCATTTTACCTAAAAAACTCTAAACTTTATAAAAGGTAAGGGCTCAGGAAATTTATGTGTTAAGTGATGTCAATACGTTACCCCCTTTCAATAAATCTCCGTAATACATATCTTGACTCAATGGAGAGCATCTGTGCTAGCCAAATAACAAAATAAAATTTTTCCTAGAATATAAATAGATGAATAAGTGACATTTTGAAATAATTGTTTTTGAAGGTTATTTCCTGTGGTGAAATAGAGGAAACTCATGATAATGTGAGCAGGTAAGTTCTTTAAAAACATATAAAATAAATTGAGCTGTTGAAAATTCACAAGCAAGAAATAAGTTAGTTATTATAGTAGCAATTTTTGAATATTCAATGAATGTAAAGCAAATTATGTTTTTCATAAAAATATTTCAAACATGCAGAACACAAACAAAACATACCTTGTACTCAGATCGTCGCGATTCATAAAACTTGATCTATTATAAAAAATACAAACAAAATTTAACTTTCAATGGAATTTTTGATTTCCATTAGCTCTTCAATCGCACATGTAATAAAAAACAAACATATATTCATACTACATGCTTTAACACATACATAGTAACACACATTCATATGCACTAAAATATGGATATATACAGTGAACACATGCATACATACATCAATACTACAATACATGTACAGTACCATGCATGCATAAATACATACATACATACATACATAAATACATAACTTCAAACATACATACACACATAAACATTTAAATACATATATACATACATAAATATATATACACATACATACATACATAAACACGCACACATACATACATACATACATACATGCATACACACATACATACATACATACATACATGCATGCATACATACATACATACATACAACATACATACATACATACATACACACAAACATACATACATACATACATACATACATACATACATACATACATACATACAGACATACATACACACACATGCATACATACATACATAGATACATACATACATACATACATACATACATACATACATAAACACATACATACATACATACATACATACATACATACATACATACATACATACATACATACATACATACATACATACACCCATACATACGTACATACATACATACATACATACATACGTACATACATACATACATACATACATACATACACACACATATATACATACATACATATATATATGCATGCATACATACATACATGTATACATACATACATACATACAAACATACATACATACATACATACATACATACATACATACATGCATGCATACATACATGTATGCATACATACATACATACATACATACATACATACATACATACATACATACATACATACATACATACATTCGTGCATATGGAAAAATATTTTATTCAAATATATGCACATCGACGAACATAAACAATAGTAAAAATGGTACCTTTTCATACAATATTAAATTTTTGGCGGCCAGTATTCATTGAGTCTTCTGACATAATCGGCAAGTTTAGTACAGTAATTGCGCGGGTGATGTTAAAGATTTATTACATTAAGTTAGCGAGATTGAAATACACACCAATACTTTACTTTACTTTACTTTACTGCGGCTGACTCCTTTTAGAGGATAAGCCGGCTCCATTTCATGGAGTTTCTTGGGAATTTGGTACAAGTGGTGTCCCCTCACCACTCGGCTTTTTGATCGAGGACGCACCTCTAGCCTTTGCACATCCAAGCGCAGTCTGCAAGGCAGCAGTAAGTTGTATGGTTGCCGGTGGCTGTTGAGAGCTCATTCGCCATTCGGAAGTACGGGGTACTGTCCAGGAGTCCATGTAATCCTGTGGCTGTTGTCCCCTTTTGTGGCGGGGAACACACGCCGCGTCATGGTGCCGTCGTCGGGCTCATGTGGTATTTTATAGGAGATCCGATTGCCGGTCGGAAATCCACCACGCCCTGGTGACACCACCGCCATAGCCCCGTTAGCCCATGTACGATCGGCCATCGAAACATGGTTGACACCGTCGTACCACGTTGAGGAGGGGATGGTCTTTACACACCAATCAGATTGTATTAAACCAGTCGCAAAAATTAATAACGCTACCATTTTTCACACACACTGACGCGTTTCGACAGCAAACCGACTAACGTGGATCAATCCGCTATACATATATAAGTTATTTAAATGCAGGTATGCGGCCCTCACCTCTAGTCATTTTGCGTAAATTGTACTTGACTGGAAATTCCGGTTGCACAATTTCTATGCAATCACAAACATTAACTTTCTGAAAATTTTAGCACATTTATATTATTTATACAATTAAACAATTTGTTTTGCGTGGATCGTGAAAGCACTTCTTCAAATTAAGTTTGTGGGCTTGATATAAGCACCAACGAAACGTGTTACTATGTGTGGCTAACGATATTTTTTGCTATGTTGTGCGAGTAATTAAATACAATGGGATTGATGCTTATATCAAACTAGAAATATTCATTCCAAGAAAATTTCTTGTTCCTTTTCAAAGCCATCAATATTAACCTAGCACAACGAAGGATCATAATAAAAAGGTCTGAATTTTAAGCAATAGACCGTTCGTCGAGTGCCGGATGTTTTGAAAACAACTTTTGACATTTTGCCAAATAATTTTTTCCTGTTAAAAGTATGCAGGCAAGTCTTGATGCTGGCATAAGCATATTTTCCTTATTGCCTATTTTTTTCATTTAACACACTGACAGTCACTTAATAAACAAATAGTATCAGTCAATTAACCAATGAAATACCTCAATATAATAAACATGGCATACCTAGTAAAATGTTAGTTAATATATAATTAGAATGATACGCCAAAATCAAGGTGAAATTAAAGTGTATTCTCACATGCACAGTCCTTGCTTGCTTACAAGTAATTTATGAATAGAAGCTAAGGCTATGGCCTAAACACACCGTATATTTTGGCAATAAATTTTGGGCATTTAGGCAGTGCAATCGCTCATGTGTACGCTTGTTTGAGCACTAGTATGGTCAACTTCAAATGAAGTCATTCAGATTGCGTATTTAACGCCAAATTATATTATGCACCTATTGTAAAATGGAACCAACACATTAATTTGGAGACGGGTTAACTTAAATAAAATCGATAAAAGCAGCTATTTTGAACACTGGCTTCACCACTAAAAGCTCCTTACTACAGTCTCGTTTGATTTCAATTTTCTACTTTTTTCTTTTCAATCATTGGATCATTTAAGCAAAAAATTTAATGTAAACTTTTGACTGTTTGAATCAAGTATATATGCATTTATGTATTAGACATGGCGTATATAATTAAAAATAAGCTCATACAGTGCCGGCTCATATTGATGAGTGGCAACTAAGCCAAAAATTTGTGCGAATGTGCGATTACATATTTTAATGTTGAAGTTGGTGTGTTCTCCAGGTTCTATATGAAATAACGTGCTACTAATTACACCATGCCAAATGTTTGAATTAATAAAGCTTAGTTTTAACGGGTAAGTAATCAATAAATCTTAATTTATGCCCCATTGGCTCTACTATGTTTCCTAGTGCAATTTATTATCTGTTAGCAGTAAAATAAAACGAGTTTAAATAGAAGGCCTAATTTTTGCATTTCAGCTTCACGCTACAGTAAGTATTTCACGATTAAAGCCGGGAAACATTTCGCATCATGAATGGCCTCCACGTACATTCAATTAGCAAAATGAAAATAACTTTTACTAGCAAATCACAATAGTTAAACAAAATAGTTATAAACTCCAGTTATTTAATTCATATTTATATCGGTGGAAAAGGAAGTTTAAAATGTTTCAAAAATGCCTTAAACTAATTTAAAGAAATCTCGTCTGACTATTTTTAAATTAAACAAATACATAATATGCTGATAAGAATATAATATACGAAACGATCAAATTTAGACACTCGAATGAAGTATAATTTCACACAATGTTCACTTAAGAGGCCCACAGTAGACATAAACAGTTACTTTTTTACTGTTAAGGCTTATGTAAAATCAACCAACATATCACTTACCGAGTATTACCATATGGTCAAAAAATGCATTTGGAATATTGATCCGAAAAAGTAATTGTTTAATTTCGGCAGATGTTTCAAACAGTCTGAATTTAGACCGAAACTATTATTATATTATTTAAATCCTAACAAGATTACGCTTATATAGTAGAAACGCACGCTTACCAAAAATAATAATGTTATGACATGCCATTAATCCGAGTTCCCTCGTTTTAAAATATGTTACAAATTTTACCTCAAAGAAGACATTTACGTTAAAAAATGTATGATCCCGGTCAATCAGCGTGAGCGATTAGTCCTATGATAGAGATTTCTTTAAAAATATTAAATCTAACTAGAGAAAATTATTTTTTATTGCTAATATGATGATTCAGCTGTATTAGTATACCAAAAGATAGTGGTTCTCGATTTTAACTGACCTTTAAACAACAATGTCTTACTTCACATCTATGATGCATTGTTAAGTCTAGTATTCTTCGTTTTATCGAAGCCATCAATGGATTCCGTAAAGTGTCTTACATTCAGAGTTCTTTTTTTTCTATCCAATATTTATATGTGTGAGTGGAAATATTGCCAAATCAGATGATGGATTCAGAAGAAATTAAAAAAATCAGTAACTTTAGGGAGTCTATCAAAGGCTCCGTTAAGACCAAGAATACGAAAGTTTCTTGAGTTAACACATCTCCAAACTTTAAATAGATTTTTAAGCTTTGATTGTTTAATTATGTTGGAACATCTTTCTCAATGAACATAAATCATAATTTTTAGCGACTGGTTAACCGACTTAAATAATCAATAGTTGTATTAATTGTTATTAAAATCAAAGCTGTAGTCAGAATAACAGCAATTCCCCATTGTGACCAACCGGTCCCAACAAAGTACACAACAATCGCATTTACCGCCCGGTGAGTTCGAATAATTTAAAAATAATTAATGTTAAAAATGTTTAAAGTCGGTTTTAGGGAGTGCCACTCATTCTTCTGGCAATGGAAAGTACATAATTTGTTTTCAGCTAGAAAAATTGTTATTTCAAAATGACATGTTGTGACTGTTAACGTCAAACTGCAACATTATCCGAAATACAAATAAGAACCAATCCTTCGAAGTTTAATTAGCTATAGAGGAAAATCTTACGCGAAACTGCAGAATGGTCAAAATCAGACATTTGGTAGTAAAATGATAAAGAAAATTACGATTCTCTTTACGACTGTATTGCAAATCCCATTACTTTGTTAACTCAAACGTTCTTTTATTAATTTATAATAATTCATTCAATAGTGATTTGCTAATTTTAATGGTCGTAAATATTCTGGTGGAATATATTACAATTAACTTCAACAGTGAGTCGTCTTAATTTTCGTTGTATCACCTTTCTAAATAAATCCTGTTTAAATAGCGTTTTATTGATTTTTTTCACTTCTACAAGGGCGGTTTGGTCTAATCAGCTAGTATTATTTTTTAAATTTATCTAAGATAAGCGGAAAATTAATTTATTGCTTTCGTAATAGACTGGATTTACTAGTATTCAGGATTTTTATGTGTTACTGAATGAAAGCGCAGAGCCTAAATTATCAAAAATAAGTATTAAAATCAGACTTTAGTTTTTATATTTTATTAATATTATGATTTTACAACTATTAAGTAACCAAGAATGTTTTATTGCGAAATAGATCTTTGGAGATGATAAAATACATATTTTTTATGGTGCAATAATTTTAATCGTACGATCGTTATAAATTCAAGTGGAAGGCTAATATAATTATTGAAAATTGTTATATTATAATTTATTGGAATATTACTGATTTGATCTTCGTTCCTATTAACTGTCTATTTCCGGATGCGTGTTCAGTTATGTAAACCAAGACTATTAAGTTCACCAATTCATAATTTTTTCCTCACTGTAAGGCTACATTTAAACATAAAAGCTTAAATTAAATTTCTTAATTTACCTCTATAAATCTTCAAAATGAAGTCAATTTGAGATCTACATATGCAAAATAAATTTTACCTTGAATCTTAAAAAATATTTTTTTCTTACAAATTTCTAATGAGCTGAATACTGGTCTTTTTTCTTCTACACAGTTTCGTCATGTTCTTTTTTGTATTTTACAACTGCCAGCTTCGTTTTAAACCTAAAGGAAACGGAAGGTATGCTTATTCTCAATGAATGATAATCAATAAGCAATTTTGTGAGTTTAATATCTAAAAATGTCTAAAATCTACAGCGGACAAAAACTACTTAAGAAATACATAGGCACAGCAAATTGTCGTATATGCTGCACAAAGATTTTTCAGCCAACCAGGTACTGGTTAAGAAAAATAGGCACTTTTATTTTTCCCAAACATCTTTGCATTGGCCTGCGACGACTTGCACAAAAAAGTGTTACTGACAATAACTTTTTAATAACGTCAAGAATCGCAAGAATAGACAAGTTTGTTAGCCAAGGCAGAGTTGCGATCGAGGACCGTATACGCGAAACAGTTTACTCATTCCAAAGCACAATCGAACTATTACAGCGGAATCAGAAGCTCACTGGCAATGCATTTCCTGACAATTCTATCACATTTGACTCATATGTACGTTTATTTCTAAGACGAGTTATTCAAAAGGAAAGCTTTTAAGCAAAAATTATTCGACTATTAGATGGTAGTGTTTTCTGTAGAACAGTCAGTATAGCTAGATTTTTACTGACTCCGACATTCGACAAAGATATGTATTTACCTTCCTATTTCAAATTCAAATTTTAATAAAATCACTCTCTAAAGCTGTTTAACCAGAAATTGTTGACGAAAGAAGTTTCAACTAACTGAAGAAGTATAAAACATAGTGCTTCAAAACCGCTCATTATAACTTAATTTTATTCCTAACTTCAAGGTAATGTACATCAATTTCCTACCATTCGTCAAAGATTCTGAGGCAGACGTACCCAGGTTCGACCCCTGTTCGCGGCAAATTCGTGAAGGTATGCGATGAGTTCCTAATAAGGACAAACCCGGTCTACTAGATGAATTATCTTTTCTACACTATGCAAAGTTTAGTTTATACTGAAAAAGGTGTGTACATAATGGATATGATATCAAGATCGCAACCTTGATGAAAGTATTAAGTAATTCGTCAGAGTTTGTCTATCCTGTCGAATCAATAGCAAAGAATCGATCAGCTTCCACCTAGATTTAGAGACATAATAGCTTTGCAGAAGCAGGCTTTGTTATATAATACAAAATAATTTTAATTTACGAGTCTAAATTTTATTTCTATACCAAAATCAAGTCCAACGAATTAAATAACATAATGATCGTCCATCAAGTTGTGAAACGTAGAAGATTAATGTGTACTGCTGTCATAACACGGGCGGCCTTTTAATTCAATGGGTTTGCTTAAATTGCATCAGAGAAAGGTGTGTTCACATTAGGCGTCAATAATTAGTAAACAATTTTCGAGCTGGTAAATTATATTAAATCGTACCTTCTGGAGACATAGGCGTCATATTAGATTAAGACATGCTAACACGGACGGCTATGGAACAGTCGAAAATTCCCTTCGAGTAAACTACTCACTAGGCTACCAATGTACGTTGGTGAATTAAGTAATCCCGGGAGAAGATAGTCCTTTAACTGAACACCATTATTCGCGATATCATTTCTTTCATTATGTCCATCTTCCAAAACAAAATAAGATAAACAAAATCATTCATGAAAACTATAAAAGTGCAAGGTTTTCAAAATTCGGCATAATCGGTACAAGCATCACTAGAAGGCTACGTGTTATGCTATCTGACGCTATAAACTGTGCTCTCTAAAACGAATGAAGTAAGTTTTAATTAGAAATAAAACTTTCTGTAAATATACGCAATATAATCCCTTTTATTTCATCACTAAAATATAAATTTTGTTCTGCAAAAATATTACTCAATTTATCAAATTAGGTAAATAAAACAAAAATGCAGCTCTTTAAAGCAAATAGACAGCGAATTTAAAAACTGATATGATTGATTGTCTGTGCTAATCCACATTTTCAAGTTTCAACGCGAATTTTGACAAAATGATTGACTGCCTGAACGGCTAAATAATTCAAGTACATGTTAATAATATTTCAACAATATACTGACCGATTACGCGGCAATAACCAGTTTCTTTTAATACTAATCATTAGTTCTATCACACTTGTTCTTTGTAAGTTATTTTCAATTTACATTATGAATGGAAATAGGAGATTAAAAACACTATTTGTAGTAAAATAGCTTTTTGCAGTCACTGCGTTCAGACGAAAATTTGAGGAAAATTATCCAGACAAGTAAATGTCAAGACAACAAGTAGATATCCAATTTTCACTTGTGCACATTGGTGTGTTTAAGTGTGTGAAGCCTAAGCATACCACGTTCGTGTGCCACTTTCTGTACACTCAAGTTCGTTGAATAATGAAATGTGACGCTAAACCTACTGCAATAATGCAAAGCCTTTAAGCAATTAATGCATATAGGGTATGTTGAATTCATTTTCTTTCCCAAGACACAATGTCTATCCGAATTAAAGTCAAAATTTTGAATAAATTCAATAATAAAATTACGATAGATACTTGCAATCAAGCAGAAATTAACGATTGACATATTGAAATATTTTTTTATATAATTTAAATAAACAAATTCTACCTCAAATAACGCTACCTTTTTAAGAGCTATTTGGTTAAATTTGTCGAAAGATGTGCTAATTTCGGATTCGTCAATATTACATTGTACTCGATAAACATCGACGTAAAGCAATTGCCGGAAAAATCACAATTGATATAAACACGTTGCTATAGGATATATAAAGAGTAAATTTATTTTTACTTCACAGAAGTAAACAAATATATGAATATCGCTAAATACGAAATCTAATTAAATCATAGTTCTACAAGTATTACCGACATCGTTTAAAATGCGAGTTTTCTCAAGTCACACAGTTTGCAAATCTCGAGCCTCAAGGATAAAAGCTGCAATTTCTTGATAATTTTTCATGCGTGTAATTTCTTTCGCAAACAAGAATATGGAAAAAAGGAAACAATTTGTTACAATTTACACTATGGGTAATAAAAACTAGACCGTGTGTGGCAAAACAAAAGAGAAGAGGGCAGATATCACAAAATTCGAAAACAGCCAAGTGCTCTTCACTAATAAAATTACATATACTAAACTGAAGGAGACATTGCAGTGTGAACACAAAAAATCTGTCGATATTGCCTACATTCGTGTCAAGAGTGTTCTTCATATTTACCACAAGAACATTATATTCAAGAAAAATCAGTAATAGAGAACGGCTGGTGATTTATAAGAGTAAACAGCATTGCATTTGTTAATGACTTTATTAGGCATGGCGAATCTATTAACAAGTTTAATTACAAAGGAACAGGAGGATATACGTAAATCAGCATGAACAGAAATTGAAATCTCAATAGTGCACGTACTTCACGCATATTTTCCATCCGTTAGTATGAGTCAGCACTACTGCGCAACCCCATTAAATAACTGATCAAACATGATGGTTTGCGACATACTACAGATGAAAAACCAGTTATTTGCGAGATGTATACGTCAGTAAGTTTACACATTATGTTCATAAAGATTTTGTTAGATAACACCAATCCTGTATGAAACAAATTTTCACTCAGATATCCACATCTAATGAATACATGCATGTCGGTTAGTTCTTAGCAATCGAAACTATGAAAATGGCATAGTTTAAATATTTAAACAATGCCTACACATCTAGCAGACCAGTGTCTAACCAAAAATCACACTATTCCAAACATGTTTCTATGATATAGAAAGTTTTCATCTCGTTCTCTCGTATCCCAAAAGCAACAAGAGGCTTCTGACGTTTCTGTCAGTAAATTAATTACATCACTAAAGACAATAATTATTTGAACACTCCTTGTAAAATTAGTTGCAAGTAAGAACGTTCATAATTTGCTTAACTTTAGACATATCAATTTGCCGCCTAAATCTAAATAGAGTGAGTGTTCAAATTTGAATTAATAATTTCAAAGCCGTCAAAACAATGTTAAATAACAATGTCCTCTAAATACTTATATTCCGAATTTTTACACAAATCCATTCAAGAAATTGGATTTTTTCCTAACATATTCGTAGCAATTTTAATTCGATTATTGGATTAAATTTATCCCCGCTGGCCACTTTAGCCACATTTATATTTTACTGTTAATCCTATAGCACTATTTCTATACGATAAATAGTCTAGAAAGCTTTAAATAAAACTATGCGCGTTTATAAGTTATAAAATATATGCTTAAAAATTTCAAAAATTCGTTGTGTTTTAAGTCAAATAAAGCAAGTTTTCCATCACCACTGAAAGCAGACAAAATAATGTTAACAATAAGAACATTATTTTGCACTAAAAAATGCTTCAAAAAAAACAAATAAATGTCGAACGTTGTTTATAATACGCAGACGATACTTGTATTTCTGTCTAAATTAATTAAACCCTAACAAAGAAATCAATACAGGATATATATATATATATATATATATATATATATATATATATATATATATATATATATTATAACGTCCATTGTCTTCGAATATTACAAGTATATTTCTTATCAGAAAGAAAAGCATTAATAAAAAAGTGTATAGTGTTTATTTATTTCAAGAGTACTAATCATCACTTTACAATCATCCATTTATATACATCCTGGATTCTCAATTTATCAGTTGAGTGGCAACTAGTCTGACCCAGCTTTACCTCTATTTCTTGTTTGGGCTGATTATTAAGTGTGTATGCATATTTGTTTTTGTGTGTCTGTCTGCGTGTAGTAGTCTTTCTCGTTGTACTGCCAAAAGATATCTGAGATCTGGAAATTCCTGTAATGATGGATTGTGAGTTAACCAACTGTTTGCTTTATTAGTTGTTACGTGTACGAATGTTTTTACCTGCGTGTTGTTTTTCGTTTCGCCTTGCTCCTCAATTTTGTTCTATCCCCTTGGTAACAGTGTAGGGTGTGCGGATTGCAGTGCTGAATGTTCATACTTTTTTGAAATTTCGGTCGCATTTAACATTGGTCATGATAACGTATGTGCAGTTGCTTTTTCTTCTTCAGTTTGTTGCCAATCCGATCGAATGTTTATTGCGGCTGTCCTATTAGGCGTATTGACTTGTCTGGATGCTAGTGAATTGCTGTTGGGTTTTGTGATTTGTGCCAGACGATTAAAATGTCATGTTGAGTGAAACTTTTGAATTTTAGGCCAGGTGTATGTTATTATATATATGTTCACACACACACACACACTATATATATATATATATATATATATATATATATATTACAATTTTCTTTATGTGATTTTTTTTTAGAATTGAGATATTAACCAAATTCGCTGGGAACCCGATTTCCAATATATGATCGGAGCTAGATGATTTCTTTCTTAAGCAATGTCTACGGTAAATGTTGCTGAATTCTGTTGATCGCTCACTTCTTCATAAGTCCAATATATGTGCTACAGCACATACATGAGAACTTGTAGACTTTGAATGATTTGGACAGAACCAATTATAGAATTTGTCACATTAAACCATTATATGAGCAGAATCATATTACAATATTGTTAGCTCTATTGTCACATTATGTAAAATTATGCATATTTTATCTCAACTTAAGATACTCATCTACAAAATTAAAATCATTTCGTGCATTCTCAACTGAACTATCATATATAATTGCTATCACTGCAACATAGTTTAGTAAAAATACACGTAATTTTTTAAATATAAACTTCAAATTGTTTATTAATCCATGTGTACAGAAGCTTAAACAAACGAGACAGTGTTTTCATTTATACATAAAAAAAACAAAAATATACTGCCTTTTACATATATCCACCAATCATCCACTGTTTGTTTTTTTTTAAAATCTCTTTCAAAAGTTTGACCTTCCATTTAGAATTAAATATTAAAAATACATAACTGTTTCCTAAACGTATCCAACGTTCTCTATCACCTTGGGGAGTATAATAAATGATAAACTTTTTACCGCTTTTAATTATATTAGAATATTTGCAGTTTGGTAATGAATTATCTAGTTGCATATTTCTTAATAAAATCATCTTCAAAAGGTTCGTCAACTAACCGGGCAAAAACTATCTTTGGCTGGCATTCCCTAATTTTGAAATTGATATAGACATTGCACACGATAACTAAATGCCACAAAGCAATCCCAAATGACTACGCATAACTACCATAATCAATGCACTAAAACAATGACGCACTTACTAGCTATTATTTACAGAAAATGATAATTTGAATTCATCAGCCTCAAATTATCTTTAACACGCAATACATTGTTATTAAAAATCGACCCCAAAACTAAGGAATTGTATCATAAATTATTCGTAATAACTATTACAACACAGAAGCAGTCTATTCCAAAGACACGTGCACATAATAGCTATACTTAAAAGCGAACTCCAAAAAAAAGGGAGATGCTTTAATTAAGGTAAGTTATGATAACGCAACCAAATAAGGAAAACATTAACACGAAATAAACCCTGTTGAAGTACATTATTTAGTCAGAAAGAAAGATTATAATAACCTATAAAGCAACGACAAGAAGAGTAAGCTTGGCGAAGTTCAAATTGCAACTTATAAAATCTGGCAAACTTTTATATTGCCGGGCAACTGTCAAACAATACACGATCACTACTAATGCTTCCCAATTACGATCACTCAATTGCTTGTATCTTGCAGGCACATCGGGAAATACGTATTCACCCAATAAACTCACAAATATTGACTCCTATTTATAACCAGATCACATCTTATCACGATATCTCGAATGAAATGCAACTAAGACACCCAAAACTATTGCCAATACCAAACTCTAAATGAATTCAAACCATGATCAACATGGATTTATCCAAAACCGATCAACGTTTCACAAAAATGATCACTTTACTAGATTAGAAGTAAACACGATACCATCCTCAAATAACGCTAAAATTGTTATAAGGCAATATATTTCTTGTGATCGTGATAAATTATGCATATCAGTAAATGCTAAAGAACTTGGTCCACTAAAAGTTTGCACCGACAAAATGAAGTGCATCTTAAACCAATTTGCGCACAGAAAATTCACTATAGACAAAGTGACACAACCTTCATTGTCTATTAACGCTGGAGTTCCACAGGATTCATTATTATGGCAGTTATCATTAATGCTATCTTCCTCTTAAAAAGCAATGCAATTAAACATGTCAAATTCATCAGCTGCGTATATGGACTCTCAAAAGTGTATCTATTCATCTTAAAGAGAGCGGAACTTATCATTTAAACCTTTATTTAAAGATTTCCAGAATATATGCTGCTTGTTCAAAAGCGTAGCCAATGAAATCAACATATCTAAGTCAGCCTGATTACAATTATGCATGATTGTACTATTGTAAGAAGATATACATTAAAAAGTAGCCATTACGCTTAAGGAAACATTGAAATATCTTGAAATAATTCTTAAAGATAACTAGTTCCAATAACTCAATTGAACAGATCATAATCCAGACCAAACGTTTTACCGACCTCATGCTAAGACAAGCAACGTCAACTGGCATCAAGCATATTCTAATTGAGGCTTATAAAAAGCCTATTTTTTCGAATCTGAAACCACTATGTACAATCACACAAGAAACAAACTTTTCAATATGACAGAAGAAGTTCAGGAATACTTCTAACTTTAATAATTCAAAAGTTCTCAGACAAACAAATCGTCATCTACTGTAGATAAAGCGAAATGCTCTCTCCTTAACTGAATTACATAAGCATATTAGAAAACTGGATCTATATATATTTAAGATACAATCAAAATGCGTACCAATAACCTATAATACTTTATTCGAGAATGTACTTCCCACTCTTCTACGGCTTAGGTAAAAGCATGTTTATGTTCTAAAAACGTATTAACACTAATAATGAAAAAAAATTTTAAGATTATCAAATACGAAAGAATACTCGGTCTTTTCTAGCAGTATAATACAAACGCAAAGATTAAATCTCCATTTTCGCGTTACCGAACGATAATACCAAGACTACTTATTATTAATGATAATCGAGAAATAGATCATGTATGAAAATAAACATTTATTATAAAGCATGAATATGCAAAACAGTTTCAAAAATGTTCTGTTCTTTTCACCTGAATTAGAAGCTCGTATACATTATTATTAATAAGATGCTTATAGTTTTCTGTAAATTTACGAAAATTACCCACGTAGATTTAGAGCTATCGAAAACATTCAAAATATTATTATTTGTATTTGCGAGAATGTAATTGAAACCAATTAATATGAGCATTAGAAGTCACTCAAGTAGGTGAGATATTCCTGGTCAAGACATAGGCATAGCTATTGGTACAGATTTACACGCTAATTAAGACTGTTTTGCTTTCAAAAAAAATACAATAGCAATGTCGCAGTAAGCTACAAGCATTATTTAACTTTTAACTATTAATGCAGCATCCAACATAAATCACGTTAGAATTGCTGTTTTTATTTAATATGATGTTACTTTGATTTTAATAAACATCAGAATAATGAAATATTATGACATACACAAATTAAATGGTTGCATTCACCGTACAGATTCGTAGCACTAATTGAAATAAATAGCAGAAAAAACTAAAAAACACTCCATATCTAAGCAATTCATTTGAAAACTTGTTAATAAAAATTAACGCATAGACATCCGCCAACCCTAAAATGAGTAGGGCTTCCAAGATAGTTCAGCAAGTAATCCGTCATCGAGAATCTAATCAAACCAATATTTGAATAAAAATAAATGCGTCCAAATAGAAAATGACCTACATCTGATGTATATCATTACATATACTTTGTTAATTTTTCAAATATTAAGCTATCGCAATCTCAGGTAAGTATAACTTCAGAGCTACAGCTCGAAAATACCTAAATACGTCAGATCGGCTTCGAAATATGTGCTCATAATTTTAAAAGCAGAAACATTTGAATGACCTCAAAATTGAAAATTTCAAGCGTTCTTTCTTAGAGGCAATATTTTAAATCACCTACACAGTGACGATCTAAGGCGAATTATCAACTTTTATATCATAGATGCATTGTCTTACATCTTACTGAGCTAAATATTTTAGTAAAAATATTTCAAATTCCATTGTGTAAAACACGCTTGAACTTTATCTGAGGAGAAATAACGATAGTGTATTTAACTTACTAAATCCGAAACATTCAAAGTAGTTATACGAACAATGATTGCGCGTGTGGCAAAAGGAATTATTCAAGATAAGGTTGTCATCTTGATAAAACCACCAGTCCCATTATATGCATACGTCTTCCAATTCATCCAGTAGATCAGTTTCGCCCTTAACATGAATATTTCAAGTATTGTACAGAATTTGCCGCGACAACTTGGCTCAGTGGTTATAGAAACAGATTCTGAAGCAGATGTGCCTAGGTTCGAGCCTTGACTGCGTCCAATTATGTACAGTACGTGAAGAATTTTCAATAAATACAAAACCGGTCTACTGGATGAATTGCGTTTTCTACATTAAACAATGCTTCGTTTATACTAACAAATGTATGTATACAATGGGACTGGTTTTTGCATCAAGATCGCAACCTTGATTTAAATAATAAATAATTTCAAATGGTTTTACAAAGTCTATATGAAAGCCCGCGATGGAGAAACACTATACAGAAACACTGTACATTTGAATGACCTAATAATTGAAAATTTCAAGCGTTCTTTATTAGAGGCAATATTTTAAATCACCTACACAGTGACGATCTAAGGCGAATTATCAACTTTTATATCATAAGTGCATCGTCTTACATCTTACTGAGCTAAAAAATTTAGTAAAAAAATTTTTAATTCCATTGAATGATCTCAAAATTGAAAATTTCAAGCGTTCTTTCTTAGAGGCAATATTTTAAATCACCTACACAGTGACGATCTAAGGCGAATTATCAACTTTTATATCATAGGTGCATCGTCTTACATCTTACATTTGATTTTAATAAACACCAGAATAATGAAATATTATGAAATACACAAATTAAATTGTTGCATCTTAGAGTTAGATTTTACACAATTTAATAACATTATCTACAATTACATTTCAGTCATAATTTCGAAATCTTCAATTCCAGTCTCCAGACAAATGACACTTCTGTAAATTCTTTATTTTATCAAATAGTTGATGCATTTCTAAATTTTACGAATCCCATATAAAAGATATAATTTATATTTAATGCTGACGAATTAATTTTTTTTGTTGAGACATGCAAAGACTAATAGTACATTTGAGTTTATCAAGGGATCGCATTCTTTCGCTAAGCATAATCCATTTTTTTCACAATAATAGACGTATTTTCAAACAATAGTAATGCATTTATTTAGGTCAATTGCGACTTCAAATCTAGAGTTAAAATAACCTCAAAGCAGACATACATATTTAATAAATTTCTATTGTTATTAAGTTTTATGGCCACTAAGTTAAAGAAACATTTTCAGTTTCATTGATCTTTTTTGTCTGGCTTTGATTGAACAGTGGAAAAAATTTCTAAAAATTATCTCCCCAAACTTTAGGTGGTGATGTTGCAACTAAAAGTTTTCCATCATAAAACGGTACATTTTCTTTTAAAAAGTTTTATTTTATCGTAAATAGAGAACAAATCTTAAATTATTACATCTTATTCAATAGGATATTTATTATAATGTACAAAATGATGTCTATGAGGTAGAATTTCAAGAGAGACACATTGTTTAAGCTCATAATCTAAATAGTACTAAAAAATTAATTATTTATTTTCTTTTCATTAATCTTGTCTAAATTGATATTATGTCTTCCCAATCACAATAAATTTGTAATAAAATCGCAATTACATAGGCAAAAAGAAATATTACGTTTAACATGTTGAGATAGTGACAATTTCATATTTTTAAATAAAGCAGTAATGCTCCATCAGCTTCAGTTTTATCATGAAAACCTGCTTGATATATTTAAAATAACATTTTTAACTTGTTGAACTTTAAATAATGATGACTTATGCTTTAATTTCACGCTTCTTTCCTTATTGCAAAAAAAATATAAAATGAAATTTGTCTTCATCTAAAACCCGTATATTTCGTCGCTTTTAAATTTTAAAATACACTATGTTGATTCATATTTCCATTGATTCCATTTGATTAATGTCAAATTACAAAATGGTTTTCACAATAATAATGCCGCTAACAAAGATTTTGATGACTCTATTGTTTGAATTTCTAACTACAAACTATACATATTTTAATGTGTAATTCTGTAATTGTCTTCTCATCTGAAAGAAACATTTTATTTGTTTCACACAATGATTTTTCGTTTTCTATCAAATAATCCAGTGATGCTATTTATAATGTGCTTAGCACCGAATTTTCTACCTAATATAATGAGCATTCGAACTTCATTACCCCGCCAGAAGATATTTTTGTTACGTGAAACTTCTAGCTACATACATCAAAAGCTTATCAGAATTCTGTCATACGAATGCCTGCCTTCAAACAACATTATCAGTCAAAATTATCTACTTTTGTATTTCCAAGCACAAGAGATATTAAAAATTTTTTAGCATATAATCTATTAATTATAAATCTCATAAGTAGCATTTTGTTTGATCATCGGAAATACCGTATCACCAGACTAATTAACGCCTTTAATTTATGTGTTTATTCAATGAAAGCGGTAATTTTCTTTATTGTTTTGTACCTGTCATACTGTCGATAATCATCCAAGTATCAACCATGTCTCGATGGCCGATCGTACATGGGCTAACGGGGCTATGGCGGTGGTGTCACCAGGGCGTGGTGGATTTCCGACCGACAACCGGATCTCCTATAAAATACCACATGAGCCCGACGACGGCACCATGACTCGGCGTGTGTTCCCCGCCACAAAAGGGTTCAACAGCCACAGGATTACATGGACTCCTGGACAGTACCCCGTACTTCCGAATGGCGAATGAGCTCTCAACAGCCACCGGCAACCATGCAACTTACTGCTGCCTTGCAGACTGCGCTTGGATGTGCAAAGGCTAGAGGTGCGTCCTCGATCAAAAAGCCGAGTGGTGAGGGGACACCACTTGTATCAAATTCCCAAGAAACTCCATGAAATGTGGAGCCGGCTTATCCTCCAAAAGGAGTCAGCCGCAGTAAAGTAAGTAAAGTAAGTATCCCAATTAGCAACTAAAGGAAGATTTAGCGGCATGATGTCACGATTTTAATAGAATAATATTGTAGAAACAGTCTGCAAATATTATCGCATTCTTTGACCAAACGTTTATGCTAATACTAAGAATTTACGCATTTGGTAATTCACAAGTACTTAATAGGATTTTATTTCTCGGGGGTAAATGATTTGCAGCCTAATGTATTTTTTATTCCTTAATGTAGATGTCATCGTATGTTCCAAGATTAATGAGCTAATGATGACCTATACGTTATGGTCCACTTGATAATAGAAAAGAAAATGAATCTGCATTTAAAAGATCCTATGTGCGGATAAACCCATTATATAGACTATCTCCGAGTAATTGCAAAGACTTTTCACACTTCATATGAACTTTTAGAAATAGGGATAAAGTCGCTGAATCTCATCGCCATCGTACGAGACTTATGTCGTATACATCATAAACCTATTGTTATTCTGTGTAAAATAAAACACTAACGTGTCTGACTTCGATTAATAGCCCACTTGTATTTTGTACTTCATAAAATGTTCTTATTTATTCCTAATTCTGTGCTCACATTTAGAATAAAATTGAATGTAAGCTTCTTCGACCAAGTGAAGCTATCTGAATCTTTAATCTCAAATACCTATTATTTCTATCGGAAGATAATATTTTTTAATTGATATATCACTCATCCAAAGCTGTGACACATATAGTGACCAAAATCCATGGATCCATTTTTTAAAATGCTTTTCAATGTGCAGAACTTATCAATTGATTGTATTTATTCCATGTATAACAGCGGGATTGATATGGTATAATTTCTGTTTTCCATGCACAAATTTTATAATCAGAAAATTACTTACACAGCATTTTATAAAATTTTTAAATTATTCTTTGCTCCAATTGCTCCGAAAGTAAAAATGTATGAAAATGTAAAAAGCTATTTATCATCCATTGTATTTCTGTAAAAAGACCTTTCATTTAAATCAATAAAATGGAATTTATATGAATCCCAGAGCTAAGCGTCCTCAAATGGAGGCTAGATCATGTTTATCTGTTATAACATCCTCAAGAGCATAAAAGTGAACAGTAAAATTACTTCTGTTTCCAAAAGTATTCATTATATAAATAATAATAGTAACATTTATATTAATATTTTATTCAGCGAAGAAGCCTACCTAGCCTCATAATTGAAAAGATCAATATAAAAATAAAAAGTAGGTTGACGTATTCAACGAAATTATTTTGAAAAAAACCCCAAAACATTAGAGGTAGCACAAAATCTGGAACAATTGAAAGATGGAGCATCTGCGAACAATCACTGAATCAAAGCACAAAAAGCACAACGAGAGAATATCGTCAAAAATTTGACTTTCTAGAACAAAAAACATTGTGTACCAGCACGGTGTAGCAGATTTTATAAAGCGCAGAAATTATACCGATGTGAATCCTTTAATAAAATGTGATATAGCAATGTCAAATAAGAGTAAATCATTGAACACCTTGCATAAAGAAATTATAAAGGACGGGATACAACGTGATACTAAAAATTGATGTAGGCCTTCCAATTTTATTTGTTACGGAATTCGTTTGGCATTATTATATTTAACTGTTAAATATTAAAATTGTAACACTCCAGCACGAATCAATATCAGTGATTACTTGAACCAAACTTTATTTACTTTTCAACGGACTATTGTAACAAATGATAAATCTAACAGTACTTATTTGTTCTATCTGTATATTGAGAAGCGATAGACCAATATTAAAATACACATGTATTTGTTAGTCGTTCCTTCTATACAAATATAGATATTTATAAATTAAAACGAAATAAAATAGAATAAAATAGAATAGAACAGAATAAAACAAAATTATTGAATATAACACAATATAATATAATAAAATATAATATTATTTAATAGAATAGAACTGTATGGAATTTAACACATCAGAAAAAAGCAGAATATAATAAAGAAAATAAAAAAATAATAAAACTGAATACGTTTGACAAAAATAGAAAAGAATAGAATAGAATCGAATTGAATAGAATATTTTTTATTTATCAGAATAAACCATTTCAAATTCATAAAAAGTCACCGGTACATACTAAATTCTGTATCAATTTTGTTGCTTGTGTTGTCTTAGTATTTCTTTTTAGTCATATCTGCGCAACATGTTTACCTAGCTAATATAGATCAATCGTTATATTATTACGTGATACCTCATCAAATACCAATTTACATTTAAGATTCACTAAGAGTTTGCAAACACGCATTAGTGAATGGGTTTAGGATAAATATAAACGTTATATTAAAAAGTAACGGTGCCGAAAACGATTTTCAAATTGTGCCTTTATGTATATTCATCATTTTTTTGTTGTCCATTCAGATAGACGGCTTGTTATTTCGTAGGTAAATGTGCAGAAGCATGATAAAATATGGATTATTTTGGAGTTTGCAATGCAATTTTATTGTCACTTTAAAAGATATAGTACCGAAATATTTATAAACATCAGTAAGTATCACAACCACATCAGAATTGTTTCGATCAATTTCAATGATATAAATTGTTTATTCGGAAGATTTTTTGTAGCAGACAAACGATCCTTTTTCAAGTCATTTTTGTGAATGTTATTGTCTTTTATTACACCGGCGAACAAAACGTAAACCAGCTGATAACCAAATTCAGCGTTAAACATCAGGACACAATCATCTGGATATTTAACCCTCTGTTATTTATATCTCGCCATTATTGAAGAAAATATTATTGAATATTAAAAGTTATTCATTCTGTCAAAATGAAAAGCGCATATATGCATGCTCACTCCATAAAAATTTATGGGATTTAGACATATATCTTCTAGAAGGGTTATAATTGCTAACATAAAATATACTAAGCACTCGTTCAAGCAAAGCATAAACACATTTACAATTATTTCTTTAAATTATCAACTTGTGAAAAGAATAGTGCTTAATAAAAAAGATATTCATACTCGTATTAATGTATATTTTTTGTAAAATAAAATTAATCGCACATTAGAGATGGCTAAATTTTAGAATGTCATTTAATTATCTTACAGCCGTTTCTTCGGAATCTCACACTATTGTCTAAATAAAGAATACTTTCCTGCAAAATTGACCAAATTTTTACAATTTAACAATTGATTAGTGCAAAATTATCTTTCCCCGTATTTTCTATGGTACATTTCAGAGATCAAATGAAAATAATTTCTCCATAAAAAAAATAATTCAACGACATTGTAAGTCGGCATGCCGCCAGCGTAGAAAACTACAATAAGGCCAAACAATAATTGAAATGATCTTCACTACATTTTCGGTGCTGTATATTTAGAATTCGATTCATTAGTTAAATCTTTCTCACATTTTCCAGTAACAGTGTTGCATACTAGTGCCTACTAAGTTAATCTTACATATATTTTGGTGGTGCCTATCTTATCTTCCTTATATTTCAATTCATCTAGGTTAGAATTATAGAATTCGCTGTTAGTTTGGTAAATATTTTCTAGAAGTTATCTATGTTTTCTAACCCATAAGGAATACTTTTATGTTACTTTTGCTCATTTTCGATTTATAAAAGTTTTCTTCAGTTAAGCCCATCCTAGTGAAAGAAATTTAAATAATGTCGAAGAAAATAATTGGAAACGTTCTTATTATATATGTGTCGCTCTATTCATGAGTTTATTTTTATCATCAGAAAATAGATTTCTACAATAATATGTATGAAAACATTCAGACTGTTAAATGAATACTTAAAACCAAGTGTAGATAAGGTAGATATTAAAATTTTATCCATATGAACTCGAGGTGTTGTGTATTTTGTTAATTTAAAAAATGCTTTATGGAGAAATCTTAAATTGTAATAAAATAGTATGGCCTGTGTTTAAATGTGTGCATGAATATAAATAGCACTTTTGTATTATTTTTAAACTAGTTTTCAATCTGATTTTAAATTTTTAGAGTCATTAATTTTGGTCTCTGCTTATCTATATATTTATTTCTTTGAATTAAATCTAGTCAAGAAACGTGATACCAATCTAAAACTGTCGCTCAATTTGGACTGTGGAAGCTTATTATTTTAACTGCAATTGAATTCAGAAACAATTTTTTTATTACTCATTGTTGTTACCTTGGGAAATTTTCTTTAATTGTCTCATATTATTAGTATTTAATGTTTTTGAGTGTTAACTTGTCCAAGAAAAACGGAACCAAAACTTTCCACATTCGTTGATATTTTAAAATAGTAGTATTGGCTACAATTGAATCACTAGTTTAATTTAATCGCAATTGTCATCCGATTTAATTGAAATTATCGTTTAATGTGGTTATAAAATTTTATTTGTTTACACTAATTGACGGAATTGAAACAATAAACACGCGTCATTGTGTTAACTATTCTTCTTTATATAAACATTGTTCTTCAATGAAATTTTTCTAATTATATCTTGTAAAAAAATATTTAATATCTATACCAATGCTTATATACACATTTTACAATTCTCTAGTTTCAAATCTATGTATTTTTTAAAGTAGTCTTGATTTCCATTAAAACTGATATAATATGCAACGATTTAACCTGCCTTACTGCCTAGGCGAAATAATGAAGAATAATTATAATTATTATTTATGAGATAATTTTAGCCCTATTAATGTAAGCATCATTACAACAATACTATTACATTATAAGCGCATACTAAGTAAAGAATTTTGGGATCAAAATTATGAATATATTTATTAGATAATGTACATATTGCTCTTATTTTATGGAAAAGTTTAAGGAAAACTGTAATAAAATGTACTGATAATGTTATTTTCTTGGCTCAAAATCAAGCAACATCATTAAAAACCGAAAAAGGTCACAAAACATTATAATCAAATAGACAGACTTTAACACCCAAAAAAGCCTTACGTTTTCCCAAAACAATAGAGAAAATATTTGCGAGAAACTAGACAATCACCAAGCATATTCTAAAATCCGGAAGGAAATCTATAATAACAGGGACGATATCTACGTGACTATTAATTTTCTGTAAAATTTTTAACTACGCTTTTGCAAATCTGGCAAATTCGTATTTTACAGGACAATGACCGAGCAATACACCCTCTCTAATAAAGTTGTCACAATGCGGCCACTTAAACAGTCCGAAACTCGAAAATATATCAGGAAATATCATTGAGAAAGTCATGCAACCATCAAATTGAAAGACCATATGAACCCATACAACGTCAATGTCAACATGATTATTCACTCCTTAAACTCACATGAAGTATCGTCTTATATCTATAACAACATGATAACGTCTCAACATATCCAAGTTAAAATGCAATAAATGCATCTCAAAGTATTGTTGAAGCAAAAACCAAAAATGAGTTAAAACATCTTAGACAAAAAGCTGACCTTCCAGAATTTTGGGTAATATTATCATTGAACTCAGCCTACCGCTGTTTCAATTTCAAAGTAACTGTCAACAATGGTTTACCAAAAATAAATAATGTAGAAAAAGTTTAATCGCGCTAAAAAAACTAAATACACAATTTTCTATTCCTTATGCCCTTTAAATTCTAAGTCTTTTGTCATAATATTCATACATGAAATTGTTAAAGAACTTGCTCATCACAACCTTTACATAAACAAATGAATTCCTTTAAAGATATTCCCTGTACAGACAATTCGTTGTCACGCCAGATAGAATGCCATTTCTTTTATTGCTTATCAATAATGAAGTTTCACTTTACTTTAACAAAGTATACCTCTTAATATTTAGTAAAGAAAAATACAGTAGACTTATCGATTATGTGGATGACATCTCAAAAGTTTATCCAATCAGTCCAATAAGTAAAGCAAAACCGTTGAAAGCATTCAAGATCTCCACAACATCCACTGCACACCTCAAAACCTACCATTTAAGATAAGCATATCTATGTTATCCTTCTCAAAAATCGGTAATAAAATATAATTGACAGGCTATGTACTATACCTAGGAGAAATAATTTCTTTAGAAGGCACTATAAAACGTCTGGGAATTTATCTTACAAATAAGCTATGTCCAAAACAGCATGTTACTACCAGACGTACTCAATGCCAAGTGTTTTAGCAACTTGATACTGAGGCAAAGCAAAAAAAAAGCTAAGCTTTATTATTTAAGGACATATAAAAGGACAATTCACAAATACGTAACCATTGTTTGGACCCTGAACCCAATGGCCTATCCGATAAACTCCAAGTATTCCTAGCGTACTCTCTAAAGCACACATTCTTCAACTTCTCTTGCTCAGAAAATCTCAATCGAGCTTAACTTTAATCTCTAAAGCTTAAAAGAACAGCAAATTTCGGAATAGGATTGCATAAGTATATCAAATAACTCGAATTGCATAAATGTTAGACCCATTCAAGTTTCAGTTCTGGAGAAATAACAAAGGATGAGTCCAATATTTACCTCCCATGTATCTAAAAATTATTTCAAAATATGTTCCTATTGTCAAATGTCGTCGCGTTATGTAACCGATTGCCAAATGACACACATAACCAGCAGCCGGATGCATTTAAAATAGTTATATACAATAGCCCAATTAATCTAGCTTGACAATATTGCATACGAGTGACAATTGAAACCATAGTTTGAGATTACGTATATTTATAGAAGTTCTGTTAAACATGTGGATGTATTTAGAAGCTGATAACTCCTCGGATAAACTTTAATTGACAATTTATTTTTACGTTTAAATTGTGTGTAAAATTATCTTATTGATTTTTGGATTATTCCTCGCTTTAGCTAATGTAAACCATTTAGTTTCTTGACAATGCTTGGTTTCAGTTTCTGGTTTTCGCTTCTGGAATTGCGTGTCTACGTATAGCGAAGCTCCCATGCCACCAAGAGTCTATATTAGTTCCATGTCTCTCCGGCCATAGTCGTTTAAGCAATCAAAGACATTAAATCCAAACACCAATTTGATCAGTATGATTACTCTGTTGGCATGGTTGTTCTACTTGACGAGGCTGTCAACAGAGGTCTCAAAGTTACTACTCTAACTCCAAAGTGGCTTCAGTGTATGATCTCATCCATCCAAACCACGGAACTTCGTCCATCTCTTCATTTAAAGATCTCCACCCAAACTCAATCGTCCCTATGCTCAATAAGGTTATTAACAGGATCGTATATACTGAAAGGTATTGTTTCATTAAACTAAGAGACAATTTCTCTCTTATCAGCCATCAATAAAGCTCCCTTAACGAACGCTCTTCTCGCTCCAATTAAGCCTATGCCCTTAACCACTGCTATTCCTCTGTCCAAAGGGCAGGAATGCACTGCCTTCTTCCTGTATATCTCAAAGACCGTCAATTAAGTCTCCTTCTCTGCAAATTAATCCGCCTTATTATGCAATTTCTTATGCAGTAATGTTCTTAAGCTTATCAGTTTATTCCTCCGAAACAGATCTACGGCTGTAAGAGTAGACAACGGTCATTTTAGATCAGCCCTATCCTATTAGAAGTTCTTAGTGGCTAAGTATTTGGCTCTATTCTTTCCAACCTAGCACTTGCACATATTCAGATTGCGTTTCCTTATCTTCAATCATTCAGCTAATATGTTCGCTTCATTCTTACTTTAGCTTAATCGATCTTAAATTTAATTCTGATGGGATTCATTTAATGAAACTTGGTTCTGACTCTAACACTTCTTTTTCGGCTTCAAAATGTGTCCCCAGATATTATTATAATTGGCTCGTTCACGTACCTAGGCATCTCATTTTTTGATCACTAGATTTCTACCTACATAGTAATCAAGTCAACGCAAAGCCCTTCAAATGGACCCGTTCGATCTTCTTCAAAACAAAAACCCTTCTCTGAGAATTTTACCAGTAATTGTAATGCCCTCTTAACTTGGCATCCTTCTATGTCATTGAGTAATTCGCTTCTCAATATCTTTAACATGTCTTGCCTCATGGTCAGAAGAAAAGAGTGCGCCTCTTTGTAAATATTTTGCCCTTATTTATTTTGTATCGAATTTCGCTTACCCTAGTCAGCACTGCGTCACACGCAATTGTAACGGTTTAATTCAGCCCAAACTTTATTCCCAACGTCTTTACCAGTCTTTCTTTTCCAAAGTCACTAGAATTTTCAACGCAATATCCGCGCAAAAAAATCACTTATGCCAGCAGAAGTTTAAAAATGCGGTAAACCTGCACATTTAACAAATTCTTAAGCGAGATCACCAAATGGAGAAAAAACTTGTTCCTCCTGTACCTGCAATACATTTTATTTTCGACAAAAATATCTATAGTCTCTACATAAGTTTTGGGGACGTTAAGTTTCTTTTCGTTTCGACTCCACTTTAAGTGCCACGCTAGTGACTTGGAACATCGCCATTGGTCACCTACATGGTTACAGCTTACAATTATCTAATAAGGTGCCAGGATTGACTTACTAATTCCTTTCATTCTATTTCAGAACCTCTAACGGAAACTTAACAAAATACGACAATATTTTTTCATTGCTGTCTGGAGCTCGTTCTTCTCTGCCCTCCAGCAAAACCAACGATGTCTGACTCATTAGGGTGATTGCGAAAACAAGGTTAGCAAGATACGCGCAATCAAAATCTTCAAATACTGTAGATTGAAGTGTTATCAAAATTCTGCTCAAGCATTCACTGTAGTCAGTTATGTCCTAGTCATTTGATGTATATATATATATATATATATATATATATATATATATATATATATATATATATATAAAAGCTCTTACTCCAGCACGAATTTAAAAAGGCGGCACACAAGAACTTTAACAAATGTCGATGTGAAACGACCGATTGGAAGCGAAATTGGCTCCTTCTTAATTCGTAACATTTCTTTCACCCTCAGGCTATTCTCCTTACTAGTTTCAGAGGGCGAAATCCCTCTTGCTGACATCTAATTTCCACTTTTCCCCTCAGGTTTTAAAGCTCTCATTCTTGACTCCTTGATACCACTTCTATTCTCATTTTTCATTCTATCATATCCCTAGAGTGGATAATTTACCATGTTTTGCTCAACTAATCCTTTTCTTTTTTGCTTCAGCGAAAGACCGGAAACTCAAAAGCCTGCTGGACCACCCGACGGTTTGCATCGGACATCGACTCCCCTTCGTCTACCATCAGTCATAACCTCGTTTAGTGGATGCCAGTGAACCCTGCACGAAGCACAAGTTTCAATCTAGTCGACTCCATCCTAGTCAATACTACACTGCAGAAATACAACATCCACGACAAAGGACTCCGTCGGTCGACATCTGCTTCCTGTCCGCCACCACTTTCGATCTCACACTCAAATTCATCTGTCCGAAACTAGCCTATCCCGCATTGATGCTCGGACACTTCTTGGACTGAACTCCAATTGATCCTGTCTAATCAAATGGAATATCTCTTTTTTTCACCAGATTGAACTATCATGAAGTTGATGAAAGCACTGCTCTTCATCAACTCCATCCTGTTAAATACTTTGCTAGTCACAATTTCATTCACCTCCACATATCCTACCTTGGATTTGTTATTTAATGGTTGGGCCTGTTGGCCTTTGTAGACAAATAAATTTATTATTTTTATTTATTTATATTTTCACGAGGAACCGCTATAAAGTTTCTGAAAGCGCGCTTATTTCAAAATCTGTACCAGCTCCACCGTTATCAATATCGATAAACAAAAGCTAACCACTATTTCACCCATCCCTGCATAAGCATAATTTTAAATAGTATCATGATCGTTTCAATTGTCGGGCCATATTGTCAATGTTGCCAAATAAAAAATTATTATTTTTTCAAGAATTTTTATTATAATGTCTCACCTATAGTTACTACATTTCCTATAAAGGACATTGTTAATTTATATATATATATATATATATATATATATATATATAGGCGTGTTGTGAGGCATATAATGTTAAATTTTCAGACTGATTAAATTACCTGGCAAAGAAATGTAAGCTGATCCAATGATGCATTGAAAGGTGCCGCGATAAAGCTCATATGCTTTGTAAGTGACATAGTCCTTTCACCACTAATAGATGTGCAATGATTTGAATTAATAGGAAGCAAGATATCTTTAATGGAAATGATATTCGTGAAACCTACATTCCTCGATATTCCCATAAAAGCATAGCACGTCTTTCAGAAGCATGCCGATTAAAATTAATACGGTTTGTAAAAGTTCCATTGTGCTCGGTTACCTAACCTAATTGCTGTCCTGCGCAAAACGAAAAAATCGCCAGCGCTGAATTATCCATAGGTTTCTTAATTAAACAACAGCTGTAGTAAGTGATAATTAGTATATACAATAAATCAGCCGCGCTGAATTATGTCAGCTTGAAAAAATAAAAGCATCATTTTCCTAATACATTAATTAACAATTTGTTGAAACTGTTCTTACATCGTGAAAGAAAGCAAAGTGATATCTCCCAAAATCTGTACAAGTAAATATTGAACCTTAAAAGGACTTTCGTAAATTCTATGCCTCCGGATAATAGAATAGAATAGAATATCTTTATTTGATTCAAACCACACATGTTCTATCGATTAATAATATTGGAAAATGTACAATATAGAAAAAATATATAGCATCACATAAATATGTGCAATTAGTCTCATGTACATAAGTAAATAAGTAAAAAAATAACGATTTTGTCGGGTGGAACGCAACGACCGGAGAGAGCGTGCTTCAGGTTTTCAACATTTTTCTCTAATTTCGAAGGATATTGGGTTTTAGTTTGTTTTTATTTTCAGATTCTCGGGATTTCTTGTCTAATTTCATCTCTAGGATACACCAGGAATCTACCTACACATTTTTTTGGAATTTACCCTCAGTTTGTAGAGGAAGCTATTTCCTCTGACATAAAAGTCTTACTTTTGTCATAACACTGTTTACACGTTTTGTTACTATGCAAACGTAGTACGAAGCAATGACATTTATATAAACAAGGCTCAATTATTTTAGTAAACAAATAACGATGTTAACAATGACCAAAGGGCCACTACAAGTTATCAAGGATCTATTCCTAGCTCACCCGATTTTCCCGTTTATTTCTGCATTTGAATACCTATTCTTTTTCTCTCATCAATACTCATTCTTTTCCTCTCTTTTATCGTAATCTACATTACTTCTGCTCTTCTATCTAACTCCACCATGAACCAACTTTCGTCGCCAGCCCACATCTCCCCGTTCCTCACCCAAAAGCTTATCTCCAATATTTCTGACCTCCAACAGCCAATGGCGGACATCACAGGATTACTTGGAGCACTGACTGGCAACCTTTCAGTCTCCTCCGTTCAGCCCGATTTTTTGCGTCAAGCGGATGCGTTTCTGAATGGGGTAGCCAGGGAGGTTGCCCTGCGAAATCACAACAAGCGAAACCTCTTTCTTTGGTCTCCGCACTCCCCACTCTCAAAGGACGATCTGGCCTCAGATCTCATCAGTCAAATAGGGGACAACTTTAGCCACCTTAAAGAGATCTCCTCGGGAAAGGGTCAAGCCTTTATTCTCTTCTCGCACAAAAGACTGTCTGACGATGAGGTTCGTCATCTCAAACTACACTCGCCCATCTTAACATCCGGGCAAGTCAAACTTAAACGAGACTACACGCTGCTACAGAGGACTTTAGAGAAAGCCCAAACCCATAAACCGGACACCACCCCTCCTTCTCCAGCTCATCATGCCTTTCCAGGCTGGAGCAACCCAAAGAAAAGCCGCTCAGTTCACGGCGGAATCCTTGGCGATGCACCTTCTTCCAGTCCACCCCTACTGATACCTTCCCGATTTGAAGGCTTTCCTTTCAATTTTAGCCCTTACTCCGCAACCAGTCCCCCCACACAATCTCAAGCTTTACCACGTTGTCGTGGCCGACCACGCCGCGCTAAGCCTCCTAATAACGCACCTTCTCCCCCAAGTTCGTCCGCCAGCTCCACATCCCCTCGACAAGTTACCTTTGTGACGGATGCTATGACCCAGAAACCGAAAAAACGTAAGTCTACTATTACCACCCCGGACTGTTGCTTCCCAGCCCCTGATCTTTCTCTGTCCCTGCTCGCCCCCTCAACGCAGCTTCCGAGTGCCCATTCGAGCCCAGATATCTCGCCCCCTTTTGTGTTCGAACCCTCCAACTGCCTCACCCACCTGATGAAGGCGGGACAAAAGAAATCCAAATCGACGCTGACCACTCCATCCTTGTCAACGAGCGGTCTGTCACTCTCATCAGCCCTAGATCTCGCCCCGCCCGCCAGCGGAAAGCCCCCGCACGCTTCTCCTCCCCGATCTAACCATCCCTCTCTCAGAGCACTCTCAGCAATTCTCATCAACTGCAGGTCACTTACGCCTAAAATTAATCAACTACGAGCTTTTCTGTCCTCTAACGAGATTGACATATGCGTTCTTGTTGAGACTTGGCTGTCCCCTTCCATCCACTTTGATGATCTTTTCCTCATTCATGAATACACGTTCCTTCGTAGCGACAGAACTGTCGGTCGTGGGGGCGGACTAGCTGCCTATGTCCGATCCCTTCTTATGCCCAAACGCTTTTCGACATCGAAATCTCAAGGATTGGAATTTTTCTTGTTTCAGCTACAAATCCATAACCAAAGCATATCTACCTGTTTTGTCTACAGACCCCCTAATATCTCATTCATCGACGACACCCGCGGGGCCCAACTTCTATCTACTTTTTTCTCTTTACACTCCGATCGGTACGTCGTTGTGGGTGATCTCAACCTCCCCATGACTAACTCGCATAATCTAGCTTCCGAAAGTCACCCACTGCTTCGACTCTTCGCGGACAACCTACTACACCAATTCGTGCATTTTCCTACCCGAGGGAACAACCAACAGGATTGTGTACTCTCCAATAACGAAGTAACCGATGTTCGCTCTAGGGAGATCTTCCCTAAGCTTGATCACTGTCAGATATCCTTCCTCTTACCTCTCTTATCCTTCACCCCTCGAGAAGACACCCAATCTTTTAGACGATTCACCAACTGGGAAGAGTTCCGCCGACTCTGTGCCACTGTTAACTGGAGGGACCTCTTTCTCCCAAACAATCTCTCCTCGTGCTTTTCCGAAGTCCATAACATCCTATCCTCCCACTATAACTCCGCCACCTCTATTCAACACGTATACTCGACGAATAAGTTGAACACTCTGTTTAAGGCACGTGACAACCTCGCACGCAACTCTCGTCTACGCACATCGTCACTTGCCCGCGCCCTCGCTCTGAGACGCATCGATGGGCTCATTAAACAGGCTATCAACAAACAAGCGCTCCACATCGAAAGACGCATCCGCTCAGCTCCTAACCCCCGGGCAAAGTTCGCTATCATCAAACACCAATTGCTGCAAAAGTATATAACCTCGTTTATCAACTTCTCTCAGTCAGGCGACCTCTGCTTCGCCAATGATTATCTGACTCACCTTCTCGACTCCTTTTCCACTCCCACTCCACCTGTTGAGATGTTAGACAACGGAGACACCGAGAACCTACGCTGGTTCCATGTCTCTCCGGCTTCCGTCGCCCAAGCAATTAAAAACATTAAATCTAAACACCAATTTGATCAATATGGTGTCTCGGTCAGTATGATTGCCCTTCTAGGCTGGAACGTCTTCTCTCTGATTGCAGATGTTATTAATCATTGTCTCGAAACCACCTATCTTCCCCCGGACTGGCTCAATTCGACGAACTCTTCTATCCCTAAAAATGGCACTTCTTCGATCTCATCATTTAAAGATCTCCGCCCCATTACTATCGTCCCTTCTTTCACCAAAATCTTCGACAGGATCTTATACAACCTAATCTACCCCTCTATTAAGTCTCATGTAAACTTCTATCTCCTCGATGATCAACATGGCTTTTTGAATGGCCGCTCCTCTTCCACAAACTTAGTTAGTGTCCTCGATCATTGCTACTTCTCCTTCTCTAAAGGGCTTCAGTGCACCCTCCTATTCCTGGATATATCCAAGGCTTTTGACTCTCTGTCATTTTCAGCAATCGAATCCGCCTTACTGAGAAGCGGTATCTGCGGCAACGTTCTCAATTTTATTAGTTACTATATCCGAAACAGATTTGCGACAGTAAAAGTTGGCAGTAGTCACTCGAGGCCAGCCAATATCCGGTCCGGTGTTCCCCAGGGCTCCGTACTTAGTCCCTCTCTCTTCAACCTTACGCTCGCGCACATACAGGTTGAAGACAACCCTTTCAAACTGTTCAAATATGCGGATGACATGGTTATCGTATTCAGCAACTCCAAAACATCCAACTCCTTACCCCTTATATCGGAGCTCCTATCCTCGCTCCACTCGCAGCTCAGCAGAATCGGCCTCAAACTAAATCCCACCAAAACTCGCATAATGAAACTCTCCTCTGATCCATTCTGCTCTATCCCGGTTGCCAACTACCCCCTTGATATAGAAATAATAGATTCGGCCAAACATCTTGGCATTCACTTCTCAAAATCCCTTGACTTCTCCCTACACCTTACACACACTACCTCCAAACTCTTCAAATTGGCCCGTCTGATCTGTTTTAAGACTAACAATCCTACTCTCCAACTCACGTTATTCAAGGTCTACGTTCTGCCCCTCATTTCCTACGCCAGCGAATTCTACTGTCCTCTCACCCTCGCCTCCTCCTATACTATTGAACAGGTATCCTCCAGATTTCTAAAGCGAGTCTTCCCGAAATGCCAAAACTATAGGGAACGCCTTCTCCTGGCAAACCTTCTTCCGCTTTGGTTCACCCGTCACCTTCGCGTCATTTCTTTTATCCACAAGATCACAACTTGCTTACCACTCTCCAACTTTGCCCACCCCAGTCACCACTATGCCACACGTTCTAGTAACTCTTCTATCCAAGCCAACCATACCCCCACCATATTTAAAAAAATCTATCTCTTCTCCAAAGCCACTAATGTCTTCAACGCTCTTCCCACAGACATAAAGCTCCTACCCCAGCACGAATTCAAAAAGGCAGCCCATCAGTACTTCTTCAACAAACTTCTTTGTGATACGACCGATTGGAAACGAAACTGGTTCCTTCTCAATCCATAACATTTACTTCACCCCAGGCTATCCTCTTTACTAACTTCGTAGGGTTAAATCCCTCAGGCAGCCATCTAATCTTCCACTTTACCTCTCTTGTCTTATTCTTTTCTTCTAGATTCACTAATACCACCTCTCAGCCCATTCCTAACCCCATTATTTCCACGTTGTGGATACTCTACTATGTTTTGCTCATCCAACTCTTTTCTTTCTTTCTTGTTTCAGCGGAGGACCGGAAACCCAACAGCCCTACCGATCCACCAACGGTTCGCTTCGGACTTCGACTCTCCCTGGTCTTCTTTCAATCACAATCACGTTCTACGGATGCCTGCGATCCCTGCAAGACTCGCTCGCCTCAATCCTGCTGATTCCATCCATGTCCATGCTTTGCTCCATCAATTCAATCGTCACGACAATGGACTCCATCGGTCGACGTCTACCTCCGGGCCGCCATCTTTTCATCTTCATCTTTGTTTTCGATCTCACATTCACCTTGAAGCTCTGATACTTCACGGACTATCTCCAATTGATCTTGTCTAGTCAAATGGAACTTCGTTTATATTTATTTTTCACCAGATTGAACTATCTTGATGTTAATGATAACTTTTGAAAAAGAGAATAACTTGCTCGCAACATTCCCCACCAAAGGAGGAGATATTGCCAAGTGACCAGATCCAGTTCCAACTTCATGACTCTTTCTCATTGGCTTCATATAGACACCAGTCCACTGGTTCAAATGAATAGAACAGAATAGAATAGAATATCTTTATTTGGATTCAAACCACACATGTTCCATCAAATAATAAAATTAGAAAATGTACAATATAAAAAGATATCACATCACATATATATGTGCAATTAGTTGTACTGTACAATTTATCAGCATCAGAAAGTTCAGCTGTAAAGAGTGATAGATTCTTCATCAAAATTAGGAAAATTTAAGTTATAATTCGAGTATAACATTTTGTAAGAAAAAAAGGGAACCATGACTAATAATTGATTGTATGCATTGTTGATTAACAAGATTAACATTTCAGTTTTAATAATACAAAATTTGAAGATAGAATCTCGAGAAATTATGTTGTAGGGGTTTTTCGCGGGGTTGCTTTCTAGTTCGTGAATTTTATACCCGTCCTACATATCAATGGTGGCTATTATTAACACCCGTGTGCCTAATCAGTCTCTGATCCTTTTCGGATGGTTGATATGAGAAAGCTGAAACTTGATTTCATACATATATTAGATATAATGTTGCAAATAGAAATATAATTCACAGTTAGTCCAAATTGAATATATGTTGGTCAGCTGCAAAAACAGATTTTTATGCAAAATAGGCCTTAAACACCATTCACAGTTAAACTAAATTGTCCGTCTCCTAGACGGCAAAGATTAAAATGATTTATGTTTATAAAGTGAAATGTTTTGCACACAAGAAATTATTCTTACACAAATGTCTGGATTGGAATGAATATAGTCAAATGATTGAAAATACATGATAATATGAACATAGTAAAATGATTTATGTTTATAAAGAAAAATGTTCTGTATAATCCGTATAAAGACTTCAATGACAAAAAACTCACAAATATTTAGTTCAGTGTTTGTTTTCTGTTTTAACTCAGGTTATTATATTAATCCATTGTTCTCTGAAGTTCGGATAGTCTTACACAGTAATTCCAATGCGTAACTTCTACAACTAAGCGAAATAAGTTCACTGAGACACAATAGTCCACCGCGTGTTTCATCCGTATCGTGCGCGGTTCTGTCTATTCCATAAAACCCTATTAATTACAAATAAAATTGCAGTTCGAGAAATATCGATTAAAACTGCTTGAAATTAACAAAGATTGTTTCTAAAATTACCGTAAAGAGGAATATGGTATAAGAACAGATTTAGATTATTTGACCTTAAAGAGTACCATATCGAACATTGTTGGTTTGTAACACAGAGCTGCGTGTTACAATGTTGCTGAAAAACAATTAATCCTGTCTTTTATTTAATCATGAGAAAGTATTATCATAATCAAAATTAAAAATATCAGCAGAATTGAACACTTTTCTAGTTCGGTAGATAAAAATTTAAAAGACATTTTAGTTGGAGGCGTTTCTCTAAGCCCCTTTGCCTATTGATTGTAAATTTTGTAAATTTTATAAAAAGGGAATAACTTCCCCGCAACATTCCCCACCAATGGTGGAGATATTGCAAAATGACCAGATCTAGTTCCAATTTCATGACTCTTTCTTATTGGATTCATATAGGCACCAGTCCACTGGTTCGAATGGAAAGCTTTTATGCAATAGCACATTCTCCGAAACCATAAAGGATGCAGTGATACAAACTGTAATCTAGTGGCGTATATAGTGCAGGAGATAGGACTTATTTGTTTCACAACTTTTCTTTGTACAGCTTCTATCTTATTAGACAAACCCTTTGTTAAAGGATTCCAAGTAGCGGTAGCATATTCTAGTATCGGTTTAATCCATATTATAAACATTTTAAATTTTATTTCAAGCGATATAATATTTCTATTTATTAATGCCCATCTGTTCTTGGCACTTCCTACTATCCTTTCAATATGCCTCTCAGCACAAACCGTACAATGAATAGTTATGCCTAAATCCTTAATTTCATGCATAAGTTTAATCTCAAAAACATCATTAATCTCAGCATCATGAAAATAAACATAATTAAATTCTGTTCTGTTACCTATTTTTAAAGTTCTCGTCTTTTTATTGTTTATTTTCAGCCCTAGTGTTAACAAGTATCTACTTAAATCATACAAATCTAGTGTCACATTATTTTTGGAGAATTCTACATTATTTGGATCAATTGGAAAGATTATTTTCAAATCATCAGCGAATTTGCAAACTCGACCCTTAGGGATCTTAGTTTCCAAATGTGCAAATACAATTTTAAATAAAATTGGCCCCAAACTTGATCCCTGTGGAACTCCACTTGTTACCCTTTTCGATTTAGATATCAAATCGTTTACTTGAATACTCATTCTTCGATTATATAAATAGTATCTAAGTAATCTAAAAATATTCGGATCAATATTCAATAAATTAATCGCATTCAAAATAGCATCAAAAGATATAGAGTCAAAAGCTTTTGAGATATCTATGAATACAATTAATGCATCTAACTTTTTCTCATCTAATGTAATTACATGTTTCCACATAGAGAGCATATTAGTAGTTGTCGACCTGTCTTTCGTAAAGCCATGTTGGCATATATCGAAATCAGCCGGCAGCATACGTTCTAAATGATCAAGTATCAATCGTTCTATTATCTTCAAAAACGAAGGAATAATAGAGATTAATCTATAATCACTGGCACACGTTGGCTTACTTACTTTTGGCAAAGGTTTAGCTACTATTGTTAGTATATCGATTGGTAATTTCCCATTCTTCAAAATTCTATTTATAAAATTGCAGAGCGCATTCATAAAATTTAAAGGTAATTGAAGTAGGTTATCAATCGATATACCAAGGTGATCTTTTTGTTTTTTTGATTTTATTTTTAACATTAATTCTATCAATGCATCACTGTCAATAACAAGTCCTAGATCCTGGTTTCCCGAAGGATCCGGTAGATCAATGAAATTGCTTTCGTTCTGTGGATTACATAACAAGTTGCCAAATACTTCATCCAATTCACAGAGAAATGGAAAACTTTTATGCAATAGCACATCCTTCGAATCCATAGAGGTTGCAGTAATACTAACTGCAACCTCGTGGCGTATATAGTGCAGGAGATAGGACTAATTTGTTTCACGACTTTTCTTTGTACAGCTTCTATCTTATTGGACAAGCCCTTTTTTAATGGATTCCAAGTAGCGGCAGCATATTCTAGTATCGGTCTCATTGAATAAAGGAGAATTGAAAAAAAAAATTAAAAATTAAATATATAATATAGAATAACTCTATTTGGATTCAAACGACCGTATGTTCCATCAAGTTTTGTGTTATTAAAATTGAAATATTATGCATCATATCATCATGTTATTCAACATTACACACAACCAATTGCTAGTCATGGTTATCATTTTTTGCAGTGTTACACTCGAATTGTACCGCAATTCTTCCTATTTTGATTATGAATCTATTACGCTTTACAGCCGAACTTTCTCATGCTTATATATTGTACAGTACAACTAGTGAGATTTACTTATAATAATAATAATAATAATACATTTATTTGGCATCAAAGGCCAACTGGTCCGACCATTGAAATAACAAATCAAGGGTAGGATATGTGGAGGTGAATGGAATTGTGACTAGCAAAGTATTTAATAGCAGGAGGAAGGGTTTATGAAGGGAAAAGTTATCATTAATATCAAGATAGTTCAATCTGGTGGAAAAAACGAAGTTCCATTTGACTAGACAAGATCAATTGAGATTGTCCATGAAGCATCAGAGCATCCAGGCGGGCTAGGTTGGGTCCGGACAGATGAGTTCAAGTGTGAGATCGAAAATGATGGCGGACCGGAGGCAGACGTCGACCGATGGAGTCCATTGTCTTGGAGATTGAGTTGATGGAGCATAGCATAGATCTGGATGGAATCTGTTGGAGTGAAGCGAGTGAGTCTTGCAGGGGTCGCTGGCATCCGTAGAACGAGGTTGTGGTTGAAGGAATATGAGGGGGAGTTGATGTCCGAAGCAAACCGTTGGTGCATCAGTAGGGCTGTTGAGTTTCCGGTCTTCCGCTGAAACAAGAAAGAAAAGAATTGGATGAGCAAAACGTAGTAAAGTATCAACAACGTGGATATGATGGGGTCAGGAATGGGCTGAGAAGTGGTATCAGTGAGTCGAGAAGGAAAGATTAAAACCAGAGGGGTAAAGTGGAAAATTAGATGACTGCCTGAGGGATTTCGCCCTCCGAAGTCAGTAAAGAGAATAGCCTGGGGTGAAGGAAATGTTATGGATTGAGAAGGAACCAGTTTCGTTTCCAATCGGTCGTATCACAAAGAAGTTTGTTGAAGAAGTACTGATGGGTTGTCTTTTTAAATTCGTGCTGGGGTAGGAGCTTTATGTCCGTGGGAATAGCGTTGAAGACATTAGTGGCTTTGGAGAAGAGATAGATTTTTTTAAAATAAGGTGGGGGTATGGTGGGCTTGGATAGAAGAATTACTAGAACGTGTGGCGTAGTGGTGACTTGGGTGGGCAAAGTTGGAGAGTGGTAAGCAAGTTGTGATCTTATGGATAAAAGAAATGACTCGAAGGTGACGGGTGAACCAAAGCGGTAGAAGATTTGCCAGGAGTAGGCGTTCCCGATAATTTTGGCATTGCGGGAAGACTCGGTTTAGAAATCTGGAGGATACCTGTTCAATAGTATACGAGGAGACGAGAGTGAGAGAACAGTAGAATTTGCTGGCGTATGAAATGAAGGGCAGAACGTAGACCTTGAATAGCGTGAGTTGGAGAATGGGGTTGTTAGTCTTAAAACAGATCAGACGGGCCCATTTGAAGAGTTTGGAAGTAGTGTGCGTAAGGTGTGGGGAGAAGTCTAGGAATTTTTAAAAATGAATGCCAAGATGTTTGGCCGAATCTATTATCTCTATGTCGATGGGATAATTTGCAACCGGGATAGAGCAGAATGGATCAGAGGAGAGTTTCATTAGACGAGTCTTGGTGGGATTTAGTTTGAGGCCTATTCTGCTGAGCTGCGAGTGGAGCGAGGATAGGAGCTCCGGTTTAAAGTGTAAGGAGGGGTTGGATGCTGTGAGGTTACTGAATACGATAACAATGTCATCCGCATATTTGAGTCTTCAACCTGTATGTGAGCGAGCATGAGGTTGAAGAGAATAGGACAAAGTACGAAGCCCTAGGGAACACCGGATCAGATAAGGGCTGGCCTCGAGTGACTACTGCCGAATTTTACTGTCGCACATTGGTTTCGGAAATAGTAACTGATAAGATTGAGAACGTTACCGCAAATGCCGCTTCTCAGTAAGGCGGATTCGATTGCTGAACATGAGAGCGAGTCAAAAGTCTTGGATATATCCACGAAGAGGAGAGTGCACTCAAGACCATTAGAGAAGGAGGAGTAGCAATGATCGAGAATACTAACTTAGTTGGTGAAAGAGAAGCGGCCATTCAAAAAACCATGTTGATCATCGAGGAGATAGAAGTTTACATGAGACTTAATGAAGGGATAGATTAGGTTGCATTAGACACTGTCGAAGATTTTGGTGAAAGAAGGGACGATAGTAATGGGGCGGAAATCTTTAAATGAGGAGATCGACGAAGTGCCATTTTTGGGGATAGGAGAGATCTTCAAATTAAGTCAATCCGGGGGAAGATAGGTGGTTTCGAGACAATGGTTAATAACATCGGCAATTAGAGAGAAGACGTTCCAGCCTAGAAGAGCAATCATGCTGACCGAGACACCATATTGATCAAATTGGTGTTTAGATTTAATATCTTTAATTGCTTGGGCGACGGAATCCGGTGAGATGTAGAACCAGCGTAGGTTCTCGGTGTCTCCGTTGTCTAACATCTCGACAGGCGGAGTGGAAGTGGAAAAGGAGTCAAGGAGGTAAGTCAAATAATCGTTGGCAAAGCAGGAGTCGTCTGACTGAGAGAAGTTAATATACGAGGTTTTGGGTTTTTGCAGAAATTGGTGTTTGACGATAGCGAACTTTGCCCGGGGGTGAGAAGCTTAGCGGATGCGTCTTTCGATGTGGAGCGCTTGTTTGTTGATAACCTGTTTAATGTGCCCATCGATACGTCTCAGTGCGAGGGCGCAGACAAGTGACGATGTGCGTAGTCGAGAGTTACGTGCGAGTTTGTCGCGTGCCTTAAACAGAGTGTTCGACTTATTCGTCGCGTGTATTGGTTGAATAGAGGTGGCGGAGTTAAAGTGGAAGGATAGAATGTTATGGACTTCGGAAAAGCATGAGGAGAGCTTTTACCTGATTTTCGGATTGCGTACCGAAATATCTGGATCCACTGTCATCATGATGATTTTTGCATATATTTCGATTTCCGGGTACGGAAATCTTCTTCATTGCCAAACACATCACCCACTAAGTTGACAATCAGTATGTCAAGTGAAAATATTAGTTTAAACTGCCTCATTTATACTTGTTGTTAGATATCTTAAACATAACGTTTATTTAAAAAATGCTAAGAAAGTGTATGTTAAATTGGTTTGTGTATATGTCTACATGTATACACTCTTCGCAATGAGATTACAGTGATTTAATGACAATTACTGACAACTCACTAGATAAGCGTACGTCATGCCTGTGTGTATGTGTTCTCGTTTGTTTTGAATTGAGGAGTAATCAGTTAATGCAAGTGTACACTCATCCCAGTGAAATTACAGCGATTTGGCAACATCTGACTATTCACTGGATAAGCGTGTTTGTGTGTATGTGCGTGGGCGTTTACTTAAAACTGAGAGCTAATCTGTTACATGTAATTACAGGCACGTGCAACGGTCATACAAGTAAAACTAAAATGATAACTGTCATTTCCTAACTGCACACGTCAGACCTATTTTACACTTACTTTTCTAAATGAAGTAATTACGAGTGGCATTTCGGTGAGAAGGGGGCAAGATACTATGAATAGAGTAAAATTAAATTATTATTCTTTTACTTGAGCGAGTTTCTGATTCTGATTCTGATTCGTGCAATCTTCGTTTTCTACCATTATTTAGTGCTGTATTCCAAATAGGACCTAGTGATTTTTCTACGGCTGTTTCATTCATTATGTCATTTCTCGATTTAATTTCGATGGATTCTCTATTCAGTCTTGTCGATCTGCTACGGCTACAAATTGATATACGTCTGCACCCATCCCAATTAATTGTGTGTCCTGTCTCTACTGTATGGCGTGCAAGATCTGATCTATTAACATGGGCATACTTGCATGCGGTTTTATGTTCTCCTCTTCTAACCTTAATTGGGCACATGGTTTCACCCACATACATCAGGTTACAGTCGTTACATGGAATTTCATATAATCCTGATGTGTCTGACGGTTCCATTTTTTTCCTTTTGGTTGGGAAGTTTAATACCTAGGGTAAGGGTCTTTTGTAAAATAGTACGTATGTTGTATTTTGATGCAACCATTTTGATTTTCCTACTTAGTTTAGAGTCAGGTATAACCATTACCCTCCGGTCATCTTTTGCTTTCTCTGACTTCCCGTACTTCCAGTCATGATTAAATTTACTTATATCGCTCATTACTGGAAGTACGTGAAGTCAAATAAATCAAAAGATGACCGGAAGGTAATGGTTATACCTGACTCTAAACTAAGTAGGAAAATCAAATGGTTGCATCAAAATACAATATACGTACTATTTTAAAACAGACCCTTACCCTAGGTATTAAACTTCCCAACCAAAAGGAAAAAATAGAACCGTTAGACACATCAGAAGTATATGAAATTCCATGTAACGACTGTAACCTGATGTATGTGGGTGAAACCATGCGCCCAATTAAGGTTAGAAGGGGAGAACATAAAACCGCATGCAATTATGCCCATGTTAATAGATCAGATCTTGCACGCCATACAGTAGAGACAGGACACACAATTAATTGGAATGGGTGCAGACGTATATTAATTTGTAGCCGTAGCAGATTGACAAGACTGATTAGAGAATCCATCGAAATTAAATCGAGAAATTACATAATGAATGAAACAGCCGTGGAAAAATCACTAGGTCCTATTTGGAATACAGCACTAAATAATGGTAGAAAACGAAGATTGCACGAATCAGAATTAGAATCAGAAACTCGCTCAAGTAAAAGAATAAGAACACTGGACTGATATTAACTTACAGATGTGGAGTGTGAGTAAATTAATATTACCTAATTTAATTTTGATTATCTTATTATTTCATCCTTGATTACTTGTTATCTTATTTTTCTGTTACCTTATGTTCTGTTGTTAGTGTAGCGCCTTTAACATACATTTATCTATACATGATGGCAAGGTTTATTTTTATTTTATTTATTTTCTTCACACTATTACTAGTATCTTCTTTATCAGGCAATTTTAATTTCTTTTACGAACCGTTTAAGTTAACTTTCTACCCTATTGAAACACTTTGTCCTTTTCTAATTTAATTTTGCTCTATTCATAGTATCTTGCCCTCTTCTCACCGAAATGCCACTCGTAATTACTTCATTTAGAAAAGTAAGTGTAAAATAGGTCTGACGTGTGCAGTCAGGAAATGAGAGTTATCATTTTAGTTTTACTTGTATGACCGTTACACGTGCCTGTAATTACATGTAACAGATTAGCTCTCAGTTTTAAGTAAACGCTCACGCACATACACACAAACACGCTTATCCAGTGAATAGTCAGATGTTGCCAAATCGCTGTAATTTCACTGGGATGAGTGTACACGTGCATTAACTGATTACTCCTCAATTCAAAACAAACGAGAACACATACACACAGGCATGATGTACGCTTATCTAGTGAGTTGTCAGTAATTGTCATTAAATCACTGTAATCTCATTGCGAAGAGTGTATACATGTAGACATATACACAAACCAATTTAACATACACTTTCCTAGCATTTTTTAAATAAACGTTATGTTTAAGATATCTAACAACAAGTATAAATGAGGCAGTTTAAACTAATATTTCCACTTGACATACTGATTGTCAACTTAGTTGGTGATGTGTTTAGCATTGAAAAAGATTTCCGTACCCGGAAATCGAAATATATGCAAAAATCATCATGATGACAGTGGATTCAAATATTTCGGTACGCAATCCGAAAATCAGGTAGATGATCTTTTCACTGTCGCGCAACATATTTCTTTTAAATCTTATGAGGTGAGCTTGTTTGGGAGAAAGAGGTCCCTTTAGTTAATGGCGTCACAGATTCGGCGGTACTCTTCCCAGTTGGTGAATCACCTGAATGATTAGGTGTCTTCTCTAGGGGTAAAGGATAAGAGAGGTATGAGGAAGGATACCTGGCAGTGATCAACGTTAGGGAAGATCTCCAGAGAGTGAACATCAGTCACCTCGTTGTTGGAGAGAACACAATCCAGTTGGTTTTTCCCCCGAGTATGAAAGTGCACGATTTGGTTTAACAGGTTGTCCACGAAAAGTCGAAGCAGTGGGTGACTTTCAGAAGCTAGATTATGCTAGTTAACCATGGGGAAGTTGAGGTCACCCACAACGACGTACTTATCGGAGTCTAAAGTGAAAAAAGTAGATAGAATTTGGGCTCCGCGACTGTCGTCGATGAGTGAGAGTTTAGGGGGTCTGTAGACAACACAGGTACATATGCTTTGGTTATGGATTTGTAGCTGAAACGTGAAAAAATCCAATCCTTGAGAGTTCGATGTCGACAAACGTTTGGGCATGAGAAGGGATCGGATATAGGCAGCTAGTCTGCCCCCACGACCGACAGTTCTGTCGCTACGAAAGAACGTGTAATCGTGAATCAGGAAAAGGTTATCACAGTGGATGGAAGGCGACAGCCAAGTTTCAACAGGAAAGCATATGTCTATCTCGTTAGAGTATAGAAAAGCTCGTAGTTGATTGATTTTTGGCGTAAGTGACCTGCAATTGATGAGAATTTCTGAGGTGCACTGAGAGAGTGATGGTTAGATGGGAGAGGAGAAGCGTGCGGGGGCTTTCCGCTGGCGGGCGGGGCGAGATCTAGGGCTGATGAGGGTGACTGACCGCTCGTTGACGAGGATGGAGTAGTCAGCGTCGATCTTGATCTCTTTTGTTCCGCGTTTGTCATGTGATTGAGGTAATTGGAGGGTTTGAAAGCAAACGGGAGGCGAGATATCTGGGCTCGAGGGGGCGCTCTGAAGCTGCGTTGATGGGGTGAGCAGGGACAGAGACTGATCAGGGGCTGAGACGCAACAGTTGTGGGTGGGGTCGATGGTGGTTTCGGTAGAGGGAGTTGAAGTTGATGGGGCTGGATCAAAATCCCGTTTGGCCTTAGGCGCCTTACGTTTATTCGGTTTCTGGACCATAGCAACCGTCACAAAAGTTACTTGTCGTGGGGATGTGTACCTGGCGGACGAATTTGGGGGAGAAGTTGCGTTATTTGGAGCATTTGCGCGGCGTGCTCGGCCGCGACGACGTGGTAAAACTTGAGACTGTGTGGGTGGACTGGTTGCGTAGTATGGGCTAAAGGTGCTCCAGCCCGGAAAAGCGTGATAAGCTGGAGGAGGGGAGTGGTGTCCGGTTGATGGGTTTGGACTTTCTCTAAAGTCATCTGTAGTAGCGTGCAATCACACTTTAATTTGACTTTCCCGGATGATAAGAAGGGCGATTGCAGTTTGAGGTGACGAAGCTCACCTTCAGACAGTATTTTGTGCGAGAAGAGAATAAAGGCATGACCCTTTCCCGAAGAGATCTCTTTAAGGTTGCTAAAGTTATCCCCTATTTGACTGATAAGATCTAATGCCAGATCGTCTTTTGAGAGGGGGGAGCGCGGAAACCATAGAAAGAGGTTTCTCATATTTATGTGATGTGATATCTTTTTTATATTGTACATTTTCCAATATTATTATTTGATGGAGCATGTGTGGTTTGAATAGAAATAAAGACATTCTATTCTATTCTATTCTATTCTGTAAAAAAATAGTTAACAGTAGATGACAAGTTTTAACTTATCGGCAAAGCGCAACAACTGGAGCGGTGTGTTCGAAGATTTCTATAATTTTTTAATTTTGAACTAAGATCGGGTTTTAATTTTGTTTTTGTTTTAAGATTTTCTAGATTTTCAGTCTGATATCCTCTCTGGGAAACTTTTAAAATTGAAATTTACTTATATTCTATTCTTTAAGATCACATTTGCTAAATCTGGTTTTACACAATATTTCTCGTAACTGTGAATTTAGCAACAATCTCTGTTAGCTTTAAGCAATTTTAATTGAGATTTCTTGAAATGCAAATATAATTGTAATTAATAGGGTTTTGTTTAATAAATAGAGATACCCGCGCGCAATACACCGATAACATGCAGTGGGTTTATGTAACTTAACGCGCAAAGCCAGTATTTATATAATTTGTGTGATCTAACCTTTCTTACATAACCACTTAAAGTTCAATTAAGACTTTACGAATTCATATTTTGTGTATTTCTCAATCATTTATCCGAAACTCTATAGTTCAGTGGATTTTTGTGATTTAACACTCAAAACCTAGCATATAATGGATTATTGTGACAACGCAAAACTTGGATTTGCATTTTGTGCGTATTGTGACTATATTTATACGATTTTTATCTTTGCTCTCTAACATTGTGTTCAATAAAATAATAACTTTGTGACTTAGCTTTCTGACATAACCCTTCGCGAAAGGGCTAGGGATTAATCATGAACGCGGATCGTAATAACAACTACCAGGTATATAGTAGGATGGTATAACCTCATTGAATAGACTACTAGCCCGCAGAACCTCCTACAATCTAACGACTATTATTATTATTATTATCAAGGTTGCGGTCTTGATATAAACACCAGACCCATTAATTACTTGCATATGTCAGTATAAACTAAGAATTGTATTGTGTAGAAAAGACAATTCATCCAGTAGACCGGTTTCGTCCTTATTAGCAACTCATCACTTACAGGCAGGGTGGCTTAGTGGTTAGAGCACCAGATTCCGAAGCAGACGTGCCCAGGTTCGAATCCTGTCAGCGGAAAATTCTGGCCAGTACATAATGAGCTCCCAATAAGGACGAAACCGGTCTACTGGATGAATTGCCTTTACTACACTATACAAGTCTTAGTTTATACTGAAATATGTAAGTAATTAATGGGTCAGGTGTTTATACTAAGACTGCAACCTTGATTATAATAATTGTTATCACCACCCGCGCAACCAGTGTTCGTTTAATCTAACGACTAGCTTAATCATCTAAAATCTCAATCACCCTTATTATTTATAGGAAAAGTCAAATTAAAACGTAATTCGACTTTTTGCAGAGGACAGCAGAGCAAACACGGATCTCTCCGTCAGACACCTTACACTCTTCTGAAACTAGACATGCGTGTACTAGCTGGAGCAACCCAAAGTAACGCCGATCATATTATGGAGGCTCCTTTTCACTACTAGCCAATAGCGCATGACCTAAAATCCCACTCAACAAACCCAAGCTATATCACGTTTTATTGGTCGACACCGCGGCGTAAAGACCCCCAATAACGAATCCCTTCCTCCAGTCTCCAGCACCAGTCCTAAATCCTCACGTCAAGCCAATATCACGACCAGTGCAGGGTCCTGATATCGACAAATCGCAAGGCCCACACGGCCTCTCAGGCCACCAATTCATCCAATACATCTCCCTACTCTTCTAGCCATATGGACATTACCCAGAACAGTGGAGACACAGCCCCCAGTCAGATCTTATCCACTTTCGCCCCCGCAACGGTGCTTCCGAGCAACCCTTCTAGCCAAAATAACTCGCCTTCGATCTGCTTTCAAATCCATCAATTACCTTACGCGCATGATAAAAACGTAATTATCAGCAGGCAATCAGTCACGTTTATCAGCTTGCGCTCTTGCTTCGGCCGCCAGCGAAAATCTCCAACACGCTCCTCCTCTTCGGTCTAATCCTTTGTCTCATGGATCCCTTTCAGCAATTCTTATCAACTGCAGATACTTACGCCAAAAATTAAACAACTGCGAGCATTTTTATCCTCTAACGAGCTACATATGTGCTTTATTGTTTAAACATAGTTGTCCTTTTCCATACACTGCGATGACCTTTTCCTCATCAATGGTTACACTTTACTTAGAAGTGACAGAACTGTTGGTCGGGGAGGTGGCCATGTTGCCTATGTCCGATCCTCTCTCACGCATAAACAATTGTCTGCATCTAACTCACTTGGATTAGAATAAGTTTCCTTTCAGCTTCTGATTCGAGACCAAAGCTTATCTGTCTGCGTTTTCTACAGACCCCCAATCTCTCAATAAATGAGGACATTCGTGGGGCTCAAATTATGTCTACTTTTTTCTCTCAACATGCCGATCAATACATCTTTGTGGACGACCTAAACATTCCTTTGGCTAATTGGCCAAATCTAACTTCCGAAAAGCATCCACTACTTTGAATCTTTAAGGACAACCTACTAAATCAATTAGTTTACTTTCCTATCCGAGAAAACAACCATCTCAATTGAGTCCTATCCACAAAAATGTGATCAATTTTCAATCTCGAGAGATATTTCCTAATCTCGACCACTGCCAGGTATCCTTTCTCACTATTATTTTATCCTCTGTCTCAAGAGAGAGCTTGCAATCATTCAGGTGATTCGATGACTAGGAAGAGTGTAGCCGACTTTGTGATGCCGTTAATTGTAGAGATCTAACTCTCGAAGACAACCTCTCTTCATGTTTTTCTGCTGACTTTAAAAGTTTACCTTCTTACTTTACTTCTGCCTCCTCTATTCAGCACATTCACGCGACGAAAAAGTTGAACACTTTGTGTAAAGCACGCGACAACCTTTTAGGCAATTCTAGACTACATCTATCATTACTTGTTCGCGCTCTCACACTCCAACGTATCGATGAGCTCATTAAACAGGTGATCAACAAGCAAGCGCTCTACATCAAAAGATGCATTCCAACAGCTCTCAACTCCCGAATAAAATTTGCTCTCTTCAAAATCCAATTGCTACAAAATTCCAAAATTTCAGACATACTTCTCTTGGTCGGACGACTCCAGCTTTGCCAACGACTCTCTGAATTATCTCGTAGACTCTTTCTCCATTCTTACTTCGCCTTCTGAGTTGCTCGATAACGGAGACGCTGAGAACCTACGTTGATTCATCATTTACCGGTCTCCGTCGTTCAAGCATTAAAATACATCAAATCTAAATCAACCAAATCGATCAATACGGTGCTTTTGTCAGCATGATTGTCCATCTTGGGTAGAATCACTTCTCTCTGGTTACTGATGCTTTCAACAGATGACACGAAACTGCCTATATTCCCCCGGAGTGGCTTAGTTTGACGATCTCCCATATATCAAAAAACGGCACAATGACAATCTCCTCATTCAAAGGTCTCGGACGAATAGTTATCATCCCTGCTCTTACTAAAATCTTCTACATTTTCTTACATAACTTAATCTACCCTTTCATTAAGGTTAGAGATAAATTCTCGACGATCCACATGGCTTCGTGAATAGCCGTTCCTCTTACACAAACTTAGTAAGTGTCCTTAATCTTTGCTACTCATCTATTTATAAAGATCAAGATATATTTAGGGCTTTTGATTCATTGTCGTTTTTGGCAATTGAACCCGTCATATTGAGCTGTGGTAATTGCGCCAGCGTTCTCAATCTTATCATTTACTATCTCCAAAACCGTTATACAACTGTAAATGTTGGAAATAGTTACTCAAGGTCAGCCCTTTTCCGATCTGGAGTTCCCCAGGGCTTCGTACTTGGTCCTATACTTTTCAACCTAACACTCGCACAGATGCAGATTGAAGACAACCCATTCAGTCTGTTTTAATATGCAAATGACATGGTAATAATATTCAGTAAACCAACAGCATCCAACCCTTCCTCACCTCTTACCAGTTGGCTTTTATTTTCGCTACAATTGCAGCTTAGCCGAATCGGTCTTGAACTAAACCCCGATAAGTCTAGTCTAATGAAACTTACATCCGAGCCATTCTGTTTTCTCCTGAATGCAAATTGTGGTCTTAATATTGAAATAATTGACTCGGCCAAGCACATAGGTATCTATATTTCTAAATCAACTGGACTGCTTCCCACATTTTAGACAAAATAATTCCAAACTCTTCAAGTGGGCCAATTTGATCTGCTTCAAATCTAACAAACCCACCCTCAAACTCACACAGTTCAATGTCTATGTCCTATCCATCATATCAAATGCCAGCGAGTTTTACTGCCCTCTCACTCTAGCCTCCTCCCACACAATCGAACAGATTTCTTCCAGATTTCTAAAACGTGCCTTCCATCACAGCTAGAACTATTAGGAACGCCTGCTCCCGGCTAACTTTTTACCGCTATGGTTTACCCGACACTTACAAATCATTTCTTTTATTCATAGGATCACAACTTGCCTATCACTGTCAAATTTCACTCACCCAAGTCACCACTACGCTACGCGCTATAGCAACTCTTCAATTCAATCCAACCACACTCCCGATATATTTAACAAAATCTATAACTTTTCCAATGCCATAAGTGTATTCAACGCTGTTCCCGCGGATATAAAGCTTCTATCCCAACACGAGTTTAAAAGCAGCTCACAGTCATTTCGTTAAAAAATTCTTATATGAGACATCTGATAGGAGGCGAAACTGGTTCCTTCTTAACCCATAATACTTCATTTTACCCCTAAGCTATAAGCTAGTTTCGGAGAGTTAAGTCTCTTCTAGCTGATCCTTTAATCTTAACAATTCGCTTTGGATTCTTAACCTCAAAGCTGGACTTTCTAATGCCACTTTTATTTATTTAAAAAAATTATATTTTCATTTTACTTTACCGCATCCAAGTACTTTGCCATAATTTGCTCTATTAAATCTCTTCATATTGTTTCAGAAAACGATCAGAAAATTGAAAGTCTGCTGAACCATTTGAGGGTATACATCGGACGCTGGCTACTCCTCGCATTCCAACAGCCGTAACCTCACTCAAAGGAAGTCAGTGAAACCTGCACGCGACATTGGCAAATTGACTCTCCACAAGCTTCAATCTAGTCGATTTTATCCTGGTCAATACTACCCAATATAAACTCGAAATCTACAACAAAGAACTCCGTCGGACGAATTCTGCAACTGGTCCTCCCTCGCCTACTAAGTCAGTCTCAATTTAGTTCGTCTGACACCAGCAATTCTTGCACTGATACTCAAACTCTTCTCGATTTTTACTCTAGTCGGTCCTACCTGGTTAAATGGAATTTCACAAAGTTGATGAAAAAGCTTCTCTTTCACAACTCTTTTCATCCTTACGGATAAATAGTTTGTTAGTCACAATTTCAAAAACTCTATATAATCTAATTTTGATTTGTGCCTCATAATTTAAATTGTT
>JAQBSW010003859.1:72500-76789 GCA_029291075.1 Eudiplozoon nipponicum | reverse complement strand
TATATATTCAAAGCGGTTTGATCCTCGATAGTCAGTTTGCCGTCGTTCTCTGATAATGATCATGGAAGGTCGAAACGCGTCAGTGCGTTGCGGCTGGCGGTAATTTTGCTATGTTGTTCGACGACTGGTTAAATACAAAGGGATTGGTGTTTATTTCAAGCTAGCAAACTTGATTTAAAGAATTGTTACCACCACCCGCGCAATCAACTATTGTCTAATTGTAGAGAAAATTCTCCGGACAGGAATGCCTATTGTCAACAAATTGTATTTAACAGAATATGAGGTGTTGCCTTATTTTTTAACTTTTCGCTGCAAGGAAACGACAGCATACTATTTATATTTTTAAACGAAAGTTTTTGCACTTGATATCAAAATTGTATAGTGTAGAAAAGGCAATTCAGACTCGAACCTGGCATGTCTGCTTCGGAATCTTAGTTTATACTGACATATGTAATGTAATTAATGGGTCAGGTGTTTATATCAAGACCGCAACCTTGATTGTAATAATTGTCCTAAAATTTGTCTCTACACTAGTGTCAAATAGATGGCAAAGCAATTACTTCAACAAGCACGATTTAGTGGACAGTTATTTCGGCAGCAGGTATTTGGCAGATTTCATCGAATCTACTTAAGTTATTATGTGATCACGGCTTGAGTGGGTGGCGATAAAAGTTATTTAATTCAAGTGTGCAGAATTTTTGTTAAGTAATCGCATTGATTAAAATTGTTGCGCAGAGCAGGAATGTAGCGAAACTTGAAAAAAATTATTATTATTGTGTTTGCACCGTGTTTATTCAACCGACATTTCTGTCACGAAACGTGAGTGCGAGACAACTAAGGCTAATAACTGCATAGCAGCCATTAAAAACGGTTTTTAATGCGATCAGGTCCTCGCTAGTCAAAGAAGATTAAAACGCGCTGGTACGCCTAACTGACGGTGATTGTTCGACAGTTAAAAAATAAGATTGTTGCTTTTCTCTAATCTACACACTTAACTTAAATTAATTGTTATCAAAAGTAGGTGTAGTGTGTGACAGGACGGCTCATTGGTTAGAGCCACAGATTCGAAAGCAACACGTACGCCTGTTCGAGCCCTATTCGCGGTAACATTCTGGACAGCATTTGAGGAGTCACCAAGAAGGACTAGAATAAATGCTTTTTCTACATTATACAATGCTTAGTTTAGACTGACAAATGTACATATAAATTTGGGATTGGTGTTTATATCAATCTTGCTAACTTCAATTAAGTAATTGCTATCAACGCCCTAGCAACCTTCTTTGTTTTGCAATTTCCTAATGATGATAGGAAGCCCTAATGTCGATACGACCACACGATTCGTTTAGGATAGCTTTGGTATTACCCACTTTTTGAAATTAGCTTCTCGGTTTATTTTCTTTAAATCAAGTTTGCGAGCTTGAAGTAAACACCAATCATTTCCAGTCAAGTACAATGTATGTGAGACTACTAGAGGTGAGAGCCGCATATCTCATTTTTCTTTCCATATATATATATATATATATATATATATATATATATATATATATATTGATTTCTTTGTTTATCTGTCTATTGGGTCTTATATATATATATATATATATATATATATATATATATATATAATATACTGAAGTGTATTTTGTCAGGATTATTCAAGTAATGCAAAATAGTCTCCAAAATAATGTTAATGGTGCTTCCAGTTTATGTCGCAGTACCAACTATAGTGGGTACTTAGACTCCTACTGATGAGTCGCCAGTAAGCACGAAACGAATGTGCATGAGAGTATACTTTCCGTTCATGCTGCCTTTGGTTTATCCTTCTGGTCACAACTGAACTAATTTGTTACTAGGTTCGCAACACCTAATACACAATTGCATATAATATCTTTCTTGCAAATCAGTTTCAAGGTATTTAAATCTCAAACATTCTTTTTCTAGATTTATTACTTCCAACACATTTTTTCTACATGGTAATTAAATTCTTCCAACATTTTTCTATTTGGTTTTAATAGAAGCTTGTACATTAGCTTCTCCCACACTCGAAAGTTCGACACATTCATTGGAAGTTTCACTTTCACATCGACCCTCCATAGACTAACGCCAAATTCAATCTTTGAGTTTAGTTATTAGTTTAATCAATGTTGCGATCTTGATATAAACACCTAACTATCATCTATCAATTGTCCCGAAACAGTTAATTGTGTTATCAGCTCGTACGATAGCAGTACTATCCTTTGAAATGTTGCTGCGTGCTAGCTTCATATGTTGCAAGGCCACGATTTGCGTACGCGGGTTGTAACTTTGCACTGTCAGTTTCGCTAAGATCCGTTTGATCCCAATTTCCAAGTACGCGTGCGTCTTGTCTTCGACCAGGCTGGGCGCGTATTCGTCCCTTTCTTCTGATAGCTTCAACATCTTACACACTTAGCACTGGAAGTGAGGTACGGTCAAATCTTCACATCTCATCTCCAGCAGTTAGTATAAACGATGTTGAAACCTTCGGAAGAAAGGGACGAATACGCATCCAGCCTGATCGAAGACAAAACACATGCGTGCTTGGAAATTGGGATCAATCGAATCTTTGATAAGAGCACTACGCAAAAATCAACCTGATCATTATGTACATACCTTTGACAATATTAAGTAAGCAGTGTACAATGTAGAAAAAAAATTCATCTAGTTTATGTTTAAGTAGCCTATCTCCGTCATTTCTAATGGTTTACGGTGTATTTTTGTATTAGATATGACGTATCGTGTAGCAAGTTGGTTCATTAAGGAGCAGATCGATATGCCAATGTAAGCTTGAGCAACGGGTGTGGTCTCATGCACATGTGCGTTTCGTGCTTACTGGTGACTCATCAGTAGGAGTTTCCACAAGCGTGCAAAGCCATCCGTCTGTTTTGATGTGTAATGTGTGTCCACTTAAGGATGAAATCGCACATTACTTGAACAAACTCACAGCGGGCTCCTACAAATGATTAGTCAATAAGCCAAAAACGCGTGCCTGCATGAGATTAAACCTATTCAAACACAAATTCGAGTTCTAGCAGGACTCTAGTGTGTGTTTATGCAATTGTGGTTCGCAATTGTGCTAGAGGTTTTCGCATTGGCTATTCTATTAGTTCATTAATGTGTTTATGTGTACACTGTTCTTGTTTACCTTACTTTCTACATGCTCTACGGTTTGATAACTCGTTACTCGGTGTGACGTCTCTGCTTTGAAGCTGACAGTCGTCTAGCTACACCTTGCGAATTGTTTAACAATACCGGATTGATGTATATTTCTAATTCGAAACCTTGCCTTAAAGAATTATTACCACCACCCGCGCAATCAATTATTGTTTAATTGTATTGTCTATATATGTATATGTGGTGAAAGCTGCAAACAGTTAATGTTCGTGACTGCATAAAATTCGTGTAGCCGATACCAGTCGTTCAATGTATACGAGACTGCTAGAGATGAGAGCCACATATCTAACTTGATTCCATATATATTCAATGGTTTGATCCTCGATAGTCAGTTTGCCGTCGTACTCTGATGATGATCATGAAGGTCGAAACGCGTCAGTGCGTTGCGCCTGGTGGTAGTTTTGTTATGTTGTTCGACGACTGGTTAAATACAATGGGATTGGTGTTTACTTGAAGCTGGCAAACTTGATTTAAAGAATTGTTACCACCTCCCGCGCAATCAATTATTGTTAAATTGTAAAGCCAGATTCTCGTTTGCTTCGAAATGCAGTTTATTGATGATTGATCATTCAGTTTGTTACGCAATTGTGGAACTTGATCAGAACATCGTTTAATTACCGATATATCATTTTTACTTCTCTACGATTCAATTCACGTGAAACATTATTATTTTACATTACTAAAATTCTCTGGCTTATATGAAAAACAACTTTTTAATTGATATTTCCAGTGTTCTATTTTACCGGGTATAGTCTATGCAGCGAGCTATTATATTACATAGGCGTTATATCAACATGAAAGCGTTTCTAAGTCGAATTAAGAGGTTTATAGAATTGTTATGAGAATGACGGTAACACTCATTTAAATACACTTTAACAATTTAGCTTAAACTCCGATCCTATATTTCATTTAATCATTTAAAACTAGATTTAAGTAATTGCAACCACCACCCATGCAATCAATGATTGCTTAATTCAAAGGATTAACTTTATAAGAATTGATTTCTCAATTGTTTTTTATTTAAATCCAATATTCTTAATCTTTTACTGGAGCTGGCTACAGATTCTGATTTGTGCAATCGTCATTTCCTAGCATTAACT
>JAQBSW010003859.1:0-65000 GCA_029291075.1 Eudiplozoon nipponicum | reverse complement strand
TCCAACAGAGGTATGGAAAAGCCCAATTTTATAATTTTATATTGAATGGTAAGATTACTTGTTGATTACTGGTCAGTAGGTGTCAGCATTGTGCCACATACACACCACGTAGTAATGCTAAAATGTAGATTTATATTGCGCGGTGCTGTCCTTCTTGTTCGCAGGCTTCCAACCTTTTCTTGTGCGGGACAATTGATAGCATTCGTAGGCCGGTAAAATCTTGAATCCATTACATTTCCAGGTGCTCCGATTTTTTGCCTTGATTGATGGGTTCCCATTTGTCCCTGCCTTTTGAATCCCTCCATCAGCTACTTGTCTGAAAATGACGTTGAAACATGATTCGGGGGGGGGGGAATCTTAACCTTGTTGACTTTTATATTTACTCCCGGTTCTACGCAAATAATTTGTTTAATAGGCTCGTCATAAATCCACTGAACCATCCTAGTTTCTTCGTTGATTTTTTATTAGAATGCTGATTGTGGCATAAGATTATAACACATTATGAACTATTATTTAAATCAAAGTTGCGATCTGGATATAAACACATCTCTCATGATATGCATACACTGGTAGGTATAAATTAACAATGATATAATATCGAAAAGGCAATTAATCCAGTAGATCGTTTTCGTCCTTATTGGGAACTCATTACGCGCTATTCAGAATTTGTCGCGGTCAGGGTTCGAACCTAGTCACGCCAGCTTTGTAATTTGGTGTTCTAACCCCTATACCAAATGCCGAACACGGGATTGGCTGAGGGCTATGTCCCATTAGCCCAGGTAATGTTCATGGCTGAAAAGTATTATATATGGCATGAAATTGCTTGCAGAATGCTCATTTTGATATATCCTTCCAGTCCTATTTGAACTACCTAGTTACTAGATGCGCAACATCTGATGCAATATTGTATATATATATATATATATATATATATATATATATATATATATAATTTCTCCTTAAAAATAATATAGCCCTGTCAGTGTGCTTTAAGGACAAACAAACATCAAAATCATCCCCAGAAGCTGAATATGTGTCATTCAGTGGTGGTATTCTGTGACAATGGAAAACGTGTATCGTGATGAACAAAAGATAGGGATTCGACGTATCATCGAAATAAAGAAAGTATTCGAAGTACTCAACGCAAAAGAAATAAGGTCGTAAATAGGCATTGCGGTTTGATCTTCCGTAGGTAGTCAGTTTGCCGTAGTGTTCTGATGGTAGTTGTAGGAGGAAACGCGTCAATACAGGTGACCAAAGGCAATTTATTGCCGTTGTGCGACTGTTAAATAAAATGAGATTGGTGTTTATCTCAAGTTCGCAAACTTGACTTGAAAAAATTGTTAACTCCATTCGCAAATTCCATGGTTTTTAAGTAGGTATCTTCATTTTTTACTCTTTCAGAACACCACTAACGAGAATTCATTTGGACATCTCTACTTGTTAACTTCACAATAGATGCAAGAATGCGCCATTATGCAACTCAAAAATGTCTTTAAAACAGATAATTCGGAATATATCGAAGTACTTTGTTACTGGCCTATGGTGCCTAACAGAAAATTTGAATCGGTTACAGATAGCTGAGATTACAATTTCAGCAACATGCTAATCTTACTACGTGATGTGTAGTAAGCAGTTGTGTGGTTTGAATTTAACCATATTTTCAGTGGCTGTAATATTTTTAATGGGTGGTCTATTTTCACTATTTGGAATTCTGTTTATATATATATATATATATATATATATATATATATATTTATTTACATAAACACTAATTTTTCGCCCAGTGGAAGCAGATAAACAAAAACAGATTGAATTTACATGACATCAATTAGAATATGTAACCCACTCCGTCATGGCATTAAATCGAACACAAGAAAGTAGAAAACGAACACACAAACACAGTCTGAAACGTGAAAACACAGTATGCACAACACAGTGTTAATCAGTTAATGTAGCAGTGCAAAAATGAGCAATTAGGTTGGGAGAAATTGATAAAAATTGTCACACAAATGTTTGTGTTTACAGTGCACTGCACTGCCTGATAGTGAGTTGAAAATGTAAATATTTTCCATATTGGCTTCATTTGGTCAGCATTACCTGGTGACTGCAATCTGGACAAGAGTTCTCTCACAAGCCAAATTTCTCACTATCCCTACAAATGCCTACATCGCATATTCGTTTGTCTAGCACACCAACTAGTGACTTTGCATGCCAATTAGTAAAAATGATCTCTATTGCCTTACTCCAATGGTTCCTTCAGACATACTAAGTTATCTAACTACTAGACTAACCTACAACATTCCTTTCTTCCATCATTATTTACATTTCACAATCTCGACCAACAAAACTACTTGCTGATAGCCTAATTACCTTTCATCCGAGAAAGCGAAATAGATTCGATTATTCTTTTCAATGACGTTCTGCATCATTCTTCTCTAAAATTCAAATTGACAACTTTCAACATTTATTTGTAAAGAAAGAATATATATTAAAAATGACTGAAATAGGTTGTGTATGTGTAAGATTTTTACTTTTTAATTTTGTTATTCCAATGGATGTTGGTCAACTATATATATATATATATATATATATATATATATATATATATATACTTATCTATATGTTTATCAATCCATCCATATACCTGTCTTGTAGAATATTTTTCTAATTATCATTCGGTCTATCTGACTATCGCTATTAAATATTTATCCATGCTAAAAGTTTTAACTGAGCGCAAATTTTCTGCCTAGCAATCTTTCCGCTTTTTCTGTACATCTGTTCTTGTGTATACGTTTTAAGTTGAGAAACATTACATCTTATTATTACCTGATCCTTGTTTTGAATAATGAGTGATTGTTCGCTGTTCTTCTTTTCGTCAGATAATTTTCAGGACCTCAACTGTGGTGTTTGCCTAAGTCCAGAGCTTAGCACAATCTATATAAACAAACTAATAAATATTTAGTTGTTTAAATAAATACCTTCCATGGACAATTTATTATAAACCTATACGTTGATACCTTGAGTATTGTCTTTTTCACTTCATTACTGTCTGTCTGCATACTAATCAATCTAAATCTATCTTTTTGTCTATCAATTAATAAACCTATCTATACATCTGCCGTTTTCCCCATTTTCCTGTTTGTCCACAAATCTATCAGTGTTACAAATCAATATATCTATTTCTCTTTCTATCTATCTATCCCACTGAATTCTGCCGGTCAGTTGGTCAGAGTTACCATTTAAAACAAACCTGATTTATTAAAAAGATTTCTTCACTATGCTAATATTATGTTTAGCGGTTGTACTACCTTTGTTTATGCTTTTTATACTGACTTGGTTCGGTTTGTAACTGAAAATCGCGATAAGAATAACATTGGGAAATTTTATCATTGACATGCAAATGGTCCCCCGTATACTGATACAAGTATTTAATTCTAATGATAAAAAATCACATGACCGGTTATCAAATAGATAAATCATCAACATTATGAAGAGCACATTTTTTCCTCCTTGTATTGCTTTTTCAAACACCTATTCTTGTTTACTCAGCAAAGTTAGGTGTACCTACTTTATTTTGTTGAAAATTACTTACTCTGGCCAATGTATGTGCTTGTGTAGCGGCATTTATATATGCCTGGTAGTGTTAATCCCCACAATTGGTGGCCTACCTAGCTGAATTAATTCCTTTCTAATGTGAAATAACGTGACTTTTCGTTTAACCAGGTGTTAAAATGTTCTGTGTTGCCTTACCTTCATCATGGTTTTATTAAGTACTAATGCTGATTGTGTATCATTCATTGGATGGCTCAAGCAAATTACACTTCACCCGTTCCTTGGTCAGTGACTGACAACACTTCATAGCAAAAAAAATGTCACTCAAATGTACTGTATATCAGGTGCGATGTATGCAAGCCTACTTTGTGTGAGATATTTTTGCAGTGTCATTCACCACCCACACCAATCCCGCGACGGCAGAGTGAAGACCCGGACACAGTTGACAATGTTTACATATCCTGGCAGCTCTATCAATAACTAAGGCAATATTGGTGTGTTTGCACTTGGCCTTTCTGCGCACTATTTTATTATACAATAGTGAGACTTGGCCCCTTAGAGGTGATAACTTATCATCATTCGACCACCGTTCTTTGAGAAGTATAACGCCTGTAGTTTACGAACAACAAATAGCCAACAATGACATCCGTAGACATGTTTGTGGATCGGTCTACAAGTCTTCCTCGTTGGAAAGACAAATTAGACTCCACCAATTGTGCTGGCTCGGTCAGGTTTTGCGCATACCCACAATTTCGTTGCTTAGTAGAGTCTTTTTCTCTCACGCAGCGCCAGATTGGCGTAAGAAAAAAGGTGAGCAGATATTAAAATGGCAGATAAATTAAAGTCAACTACATTGGGTAGTATTTGATCCACTTGTCTGGCAGGATAGGATCCTCGTGCGCATCATATTTCGTATATATATATATATATATATATATATATATATATATATATATATATATATATATATATATCATATATATATAATTTCAAAACGAAATTGCTATTAGAATTTCCTTCTTATATTTCATATTATTATCTCACGACAAAATTAATCAAGCATCTTTAAGTAGAGTTTGCGAGCTCAGGATAACTATCAATCTTTTTGTATCTAGCCAGTCTCATAGCATAGCAAGACCACTGTCAATTAAATGGAGTCTCACTTATCCTTTCAGATGCTTGTCTGAAACTGACGTTCGAACCAGATTTTCTGGATCTGGTTCCAACGTCATTTTCAGATAAGCAGCTGATGAACGAATTCAGAGTGAGAACCCATCTCCTAATGCCAAACACAATCTGCGCACCTGTAAATGTAAAGGAATCAAGATTTTACCGACCTGCAAGTGCACAAGAAAATTGCGGAATCAAATTGAAAGATGACAGCGTTGCGCAAGGCAAAATAGCATTTAAGTTAATGAAGTGACGCTTTTTGACATCCATGATGATCATCACTGCACCGAGGCAATCTGACGAACCAGGATGAAACCGCAATGCAGACATGGGTTGTGGAAAATAAGATATGCTGCTCTCACATCAATTAAACTCGCGTAGACTGTACTTGACTAGAAACGTAGGCTAACCAATTTCGATGCAGTCACGGGCATTAAAGTTATGAATCTTTCGCCACATACGTATAAGTTATACAATTTAGCAATCGTTCATTGTGCGGCTGTTAATAGCAGTTCATTAAATCAGGTTTCTGAGCTTGATATTACCGCCGATGTTATTGTATCTAGCCAGTGGCACAACGATATAAAACTACCGTCTGTCGCATGTACTGACGCGTTTCGACCTTTGATCATCATCAGAGTACGACGGCAAACTGACTAGAGAGGATCAAACGGCAATGCATATATATACATATATATATATATATATATATGGAAAGAATCATTAAATATGCGGCTCTCACATCTAGTACTCGCGTAAGCATTTTACTTGACTGGAAATGTCGGTTGCACAATTTCTATGAAGTCACCTTATTACAGCTTTTACAACACATACACACACACACACACACATATATATATATATATATATATATATATAAACAACATAATTAAATGCACTTTCGTTTCGTGCTTACTGGCGAATCATCAGTAGGAGCCGGTATTACGTCCTTTAACCACTATATATTTGGGTGAGGAATGTAGGATAATAGGACCGTACAATCTCCTATTGTACTTGACTGGAAATATCCGCTGCACAACTTCTATAACTTCACGAACGATAACTATTATAATTAAACAACCATGAATGTGCGGCTATTGAGAACAGTTCTTGAAATAAAGTTTGTCGCACAAAAATGAAATTTCTTTTTATTTACGAACGTAAAATTTTTGTGGCATTCGCCACATTTATTCAACTTATACAGTCAAATATGCTGATGGTGTTATTCATTCTTTAATTTGAGTGCTCGACTCTTGTTTAATCTATTCTTCGTGGTTTGATAATTATCATAGCAGGTAGAAACTGGTCAGTATGTGTAACTAACAGTAGTTATTTTATATTATGCGGCTGGCTAGATACAATATTATTTGGCGTTTGTCTAAAACCTGTAAAGATATTGGGGAGAATTCTTAACCCTAAAAGTGCAATAAATAATTTCATAGAGTATTCCATTTTCGGCACATGTAATTAGTGTATGGATTTACTGGAGTAACAGGTGTCTAGAAAGTGTTGTAATTCTCAATATCGATGTACTATAGCACAAATTGATATCCATCATTTTAGTACCATGTACCGACTCGGAAAAAATAGTGTTTGTACCATGTACCTTTTTCGGTACTATAATGTAGGTATGGGTTACTGACACAATAGCCATAATGTTATTATCCCTTACAGACTCGGTATATATACTATATAGTGTGAGTTAGCGTTGAAGTCGCATTGTCGATGACTTTATATGATAGCTTCACTATTGCAGGTTTACACATTCGTCTAGGAGATTGTACCGTCCTATTATTCTACATTCTCCACCCAAATATATAGTGGTTAAAGGGCGTAATACCGGCTCCTACTGATGAGTCGCCAGTAAGCACGAAACGAATGTGCATGAGATTATACTTTCAGTTCATGCTGCCTTTGGTTTATCCTTCTGGTCACAACTGAACTAATTTGTTACTAGGTTCGCAAAACCTAATACATACTTGCATATATATTAGTTCTTCGCAACAAACAGTATTTAACTGTAATATATTGAATTGAATGATGTCATGCTTACCGCGAAATGTGATAACTGATATCGATGAAGGCCAGAGTGTATGGTTTAACTGGAGTAACAGGTGTTCAGAAATTGTTGTAACTGTTGTTAATGCAGCTATAATAGGTGTCAGTCAACTCGATCAATCGTCAGTTCGAACTGCGGTTTCATTGGATTCTTTTTATGGAAATATACAAAAATTACATTAATTACATGTTAGGAAGCAGGCATTGTTCTGTAGCGGAAAAAAGATATTTTTAATAAATTAAAATGCGTGGTTGCCATATACGGTTTGAAATATATGGATAAACGAATTTTGTCATTTTTTTAACTTAAGAATTGTACCTGCCAATGATTTCTGGCCAAATATTTATTAGTACTGCATTAATGAAAGGTTGAGAGATCTGATCTGAAAATTATAGTCAATTCAAGTCTGGTCGGTTATAAAAACTTTAAATTGGCACAATTTTTTGGTTTTTTTGTAATAAATAAACAAAATTGTTCATGTTAGTCAAAAGATTTTAGACAACTGGTGACGCATATACGACATCAAAATAGGTCGGATGTTATTTACGATACCAGCATCAATATTTCAATGATAGCGCAGATTTTAATGCTTTTCAATAAAGAGCTCGTTCTGATAGAACACATTCGCATTTTACACGTGAATTGTGAAAGTTCTAGTTAATATCTGTGTTGATACGTATAAACTTTGACTTTATATCAATTTAGCCTTTATTGTCAATAAACTTTGCGCTTGGTCTTCCAGTAACTGACCCAAATTTCTATACGGAGCTTTATATATATATATATATATATATATATTAGAGTATACAATGGCTGCGTATATGTGCACATGTTAAAGTAGTTAAATAAGTAAATTTATTAGTTATAAAACCGGAATAAAATCAAATATCAATTAATTTAGGAAACCAACATTTTTATAGCCACAATTAAAGCCGTTTTATTTTTATAAAACATAAAAACCCATTTGGATGAATATTGTGTTATTTTAACAACTCCTCCATGTATAGTTCTATGCCCCAATCTAACATATACCTAAAATTCGTTCCGACATGTGACTAGAAGCAAATTAATCGTTTTTCCGACTGAGATCAATTGCAAATAAAAGTTTAATTAATGCGGAATTTTAAGTGCCAGTCGTAGGCACGAGTATATTTGCACATAAAATTTCTACTTTAACTTAACTGGACATATTGATTTAAAGACGAAGAAAACTTTAACAGGAGAGTCTGAATTAAAAAAAAACTGTGGCCAACGTCTAGATCGAACAAAATTTTTCTCCAACGAATTGCGGTTTGAACCGACAATGCATTCAAAATATTTCGAGGCGCTAGTTGAGTTCGCATAGCCAATGCCTCACTGAGGAGAACACACGTTTTCCATTTCCCAGCTTATGGCGACGAAGTTTTTGTTAGTCGTTCAAAAACAACACTTTTAAAGGCTTGGCGTCCAACGGGTTCCATATAGGCATACTGGCTATATTATAAACACGTGGACGACACAAAAAGTGAACAAATTTTGTTAAAAACTAAACTGTTAACGATTTGTATTTATCTCGATTTGTATTGTTTGAACAGTACTAATGCTCTGCAGTCGAATTTCGGTTTAATTTATCCCTTATAAAGAGTTTTTACTTTTGCGTAGTGCTGTCATCTTTCCAGCTGATACCACAACGCACGGTTGCGGGATAATTGATAGCACTCGTAGGTCGGTAAAATCTTGATTCCTTTACATTTCCAGGTACACCGCTTGTTTTTTTAAAAAAAATTGATTGATGGTTTCTCATTGGTCTAGTTACTCTGAAGACGCCCTTAAACTGTTTGTCCGGAAATGTATTTTAATAAAGATGCTCCCACCTTTCGGTACTTCATTTTCAGTCCCGTCTTCAGGGTTGACACCATACCCATTGAGAAAGCTCACATGTATACACAAACTGCCCACATATTTTCCATAAGTTGTTTTCTCTGTGATCATGGTGTCAACCCTGAAGACAAGACTGGAAATGAAGTCGAGAAAATTCAGAAAAATTCTTGAAAATCTGTATTCGAAATCATTTCCGGACAAGCAGTATTAGGACGGCTTCAAAATCACGGGGCCCATGAGAACACATCAATCGTTTAAAAAAAATAGCTATGCACCTGGAAATGTAAAGGAATCGAGATTTTACCGACCTAGAAGTGCTGTCAATTGTCCAGAATTGGGAATAAAAAATGTCACAGCCGTAAGGCGTGGACACTTCTAATGAACTTACTGCATTAGTCTCCAATGGCCTTTGCCAATAAAGTCCAGCTCCTGACCTACACAAGTGGCGAGTGTGCTATTACTAACTGGAGAAGCGCGAAGATATTCCTTGGAGATTTTGTTTAAGGGAGTTTTGAAGTAAAATTTGAACTTAGAGCAACTGGACAGATGGTTGGTGGTCGTCGGCCTTGTGGGACTGGCCAACTTGGGGCAGCATCACCGATTGCAAAATTTCCATCCACAATAGTATTGAGTGAACGTGTGTTATGTCGTCGTCAACAGATGAAGTGAAATAATAGAACAGATAATGATTCTATACTGCATCGGTCTGCCGACGATGTAAAGAAGGTCACTTTTGTTGCTAGGCCATCGTACATTGCATAATCAAAATAAGCAGATGGCATATGTAAGTAATTAATGGGTCAGGTGTTTATATCAAGACCGCAGCCTTGATTATAATAATTTTTATCACCACCCGCGCAACCAATGTTCGTTTAATTATATAAATGTTCATTTCAATACCACTTCCACATGTAATGCGGTGTCTGTTCAGTAATGACAGATTGGGCATGGTTAGTTGGAACTTTGGGTCTAAATGGATGCCATATGAGCTCCACCTAAAGGAAAAATTGACTAACCACGTTACATTAGTTAGTATATAACTGAAAATTGTGTGTAGTGTAGTGTGCGGCAGGATAGCTCAGTGGTTAGAGCACCAGATTCCGAAGCATACGTGCCCAGGTTCGTATCCTGTCCGCGGCAAATTCTGGCCAGTACTTGATGAGTTCCCAATAAGGACGAAACCGGTCTACTGGATGAATTGCCTTTTCTACACTATACAATTCTTAGTTTATACTGACATATGTTAGTAATTAATGGGTCAGGTGTTTATATCAAGACCGCAGCCTTGATTATAATAATAATGTTGTTATATCCACTCGCGTGATCAATGGTCATTAAATAAATCATATTTTTGCCAACCATTGAACTTTAGTCAAGTTAATTTTCTCTGCTTTTTTGTAAAGCGAGTAGTGGCAAAGAATGGTAAATTATTGAATCGGTTAGTTGGCAGATTTTATGGAACAACTGCAATAGCAAACGAAGTTTGTGCTTGAATTAATTATTATTACTATATATGCTAGGTTGCGGAGAGGTAATATGTATGCATTTTTGTTTTAGTTATTGTGAACCTGGTAGTTCGTTTTTTTAAATATATTTATGATGACCGTTCTACAGAAATTGGCCGCCAAAGGCCTGTGAACTATCTTGAAGAAACAAAACAACTGGACTTCAGTCTATGCTAGTCAAAACGTAGATCAGGTAGTACTACCTAGTAACTAGGCGGTTCAAATACTACAAGACGGATATAACGAATTTAGTATGGACGAAAGATGTAATCCCATGTTCCCGCGTTTCCTGCTAGCCGGCGACTCGCCAGTTGGAGCCGATACGATGCCCCATGTCCACTATATATTTGGTCAAGAAATGTGGGGTGGTTGTATAGTATAATCTCTTCTACGAAGGTGTATTCAAGCAGTAATGGATTTAACTGCATAAAGTCCTCGGCAATGCGTTTTAAAAGCCAATTCGTTCTACATAATATTTACCATACCTGTTGAGGTTACCATCAAACTGGTTTTATTTTGAATTAAGACTAATTCTAGGCACCCGCCACTTCAACACAATCATATATTATGACCTTGATTGAAGTTAGTTATCAGTTTTCGCTGTAACCATAACATCCATCGATGAAGGCAGCATAATATTTATTCATTCTTTCTGGCGAGGAATTAAAATGTATTCTGTAAAATAATATGTTATTTGTAACTAGGAGCAAATTTATTCAAATAGGACCAACCGGATTAGCTAAAGTCAGCACTAACAAGCGTTATAACCTCGTGGCCAATCGTCCACATTTGTGCGTATTAAAGTGGTTAAAGAGTCAACTTCACACGAAGTTTTTTGAAGTTCGTCTTCACGTCCGTACAGGATATTACACTACAACAATTGTCCCATATTTCTTAACCAAATATATTCTGGGTTAAGGACGTTTAGTTGACTCCTACTGATTAATCGCCAGTAAACACAAAATGCATGCGCACATGTGATTGCACTCTTTGTTTATGCTGATTTTGGCGTATTCCGGTGCGCCTATTTCATCTAATATGTTCATAAGTACGTAACAATGAATATATATATATAGAAGTATATATATATATATATATATATATATATATCTCGATAGTTTTATGGATGAGAGGGCGCAAATTCGCATTTAGGCGAGTTTATTGTTTTACGAACCTTCCCCATGTGCAAAAAAGAAATTATATCAGATACAAGAAACGATTCTATCTCGTTATCTCCTCACGTATCTACTGATGAACATATCTTTATTTATAAATTGGAAGGCAGTACAAGATAAAAATATGTATATAGAATTATTTGCGTCACCTCCAGTTTAATCGCAATGTCTGAACATGCTCTTTCTGCTTGCATTTAGGAATTATTTTGAATGCTACGTCTGGAGAACATACGTGAGATGTTTCGACGATGTGTTGCGCAATTGCAGACGTGTATTCACCATTCAATTCAAAACAGTAACAATGTTCTTGTTACAATTAAATACTGTTTGTTTCTGAGAACTAATATATATGAATGTATGTATTAGGTGTTGCGAACCTAATAACAAATTAGTTCAGTTGTGACCAGAAGGATGATCCAAAGGCAGCATGAACGGAAAGTATAATCTCATGCACATTCGTTTCGGGCTTACTGGCGACTCATCAGTAGGAATAGGAGAACGGTACAATCTCCTAGACGAATGTGTAAACCTGCAATAGTCAAGCTAACATCATATAAAGTCTACGACAATGCGACTTCAACGCTAACTAACACTATATAATATATATACCGAGTCTGTAAAGGATACTAACACTAAGGATATTGCGTCAGTAACCCATACCTACATTATAGTACTGAAAATGTACATGGTACCAACATGATTTATATCAATTTATGCTATAGTTCACCGAAATTGACAATTACAACTATTTCTGAACACCTGTTTACTCCAGTAAATCCATACACTCTGGATGTATAACTGTATAATCAAAATTTGAATTAGAAATTTTCCTGATGATAAGTTCTATTACCTAGGCTTGACTTCATATTACATAACCAAAAGTTTGTAACCTTGTGTTATTAACTGGCCATACTACAATACGAATTCTTCTTTATGTGGCGACGAAGTATAAATAGATCATTCTAAGGTAATGCTGCTAATGATACTGATTATAATTATGATGATGATGATAGTGGTGGTACTGTTGGTGGTAGTGGTGGTGATAATGATGATGATGACGATGAAACATACTATTGAAATAGCATTCAAGCGTCGACTCCGTTTAATTCTGTATTTTTTATTCACTATTTGTAAACAAAATGCACAGCAATTTACAACTATATAATGGAGAAATTTCCGTACTACCGTGAGAACCGACAAGGCTGGCAAAATTCGATTCGGCACAATTTGTCTTTGAACGACTGTTTCGTAAAGTTGCCGCGTGATAAAAGTCGTCCGGGTAAAGGCAACTACTGGACACTGGCCGCGAATGCGGAGGATATGTTTGAGCATGGAAATTACAGGTAAGATGATTTGCTATAAAAATTGAACATTTAGATTGCTACTTGTATGCAACGTGACAACGTCGATTGGTCAGGCATTTCTTGAATGATTGCGCAATGCGATCCTAACATTTAGAGTAGCGGCAACAAAATTTAGCAATAATTTATTGCGCGGGTGGTGGTAACAATTCTTTAAGTCAAGTTTGCGATCTTCAAGTAAACACCAATCCCATTTTATTTAACCAGTCGTCGGACAACATAGCAAAATTACGGTCAGTCGCACGCACTGACGCGTTTCGAACTTGACACGGATTAAACTAACATTGCTTGCGCCGGCGGTGATAACTATTATTATAGTTAAGGTTCCGATCTTGAAATAAGCACCTGACCCATTAATTACTTTCATATGTCTGTATAGACTAAGAATTGTATAGTGTGGAAAAGGCAATTCATCCAGTAGACCGGTTTTGTCCTTATTGGGAACTCATCATGTACTGGCCCAGAAATTGCCACGGACAGGACTCGAACCTGGGCACATCTGCTTCGTTGTTGCTCTAACCACTGAGCCATCCTGCCGCACACTACACTGCACACAATTTTCAGTTATAAACTAACTAATGTAACTTGGTTAGTTAATTTTTCCTTTAGGTTGAGCTCATATGCCATCACTGCGATATTTAATATAAAGGTGCATACATGTTATTTCTCCATAACCTAAAATATAGAATTATGTTTAGATTTTGCACATTCTACGTTTGCATATGCAGCTGTCATAAATCGTTTGACAACTAACCTCTTCCATGATTCATAATTTCTAGCGACTACTTACCTTATAAAGGAGTACAGAAAACAGACTGGATTGAAGTATGGTGTCCTGCGGAAACATGTTTTCGTAATCACCCATTGGTTGCACGGCTGGCAACAACAATTATTTAGATCGAGTTAGCCAGCACGAGATTAAAGCCAATCCTCTTTATCTAAGCAGTCGCGTTATGTAGAAAAACTGCCGTCAGTCACACGTAATGATACGCTTCGATCTTCTACAGTCATCATTAGAACACGATGGCGCACCTACCAACGAGGACCGTACATCAATGCATATATTCAACCGGTCGTCGAACAACATAACAAAACTACCGCCAGTCGCACGCACAGTTGAGTTTCGACCTTCCTTGATCATCGTCAGAGTACGACGGCAAACTGACTAGCGAGGATCAAACCGCATTGAATAAATATAGAAATCAGATATAGATATGCGACTCTTACCTCTAGAAGTCTCACAAACATTGTACGTGACTGGAAATGTCGGCTGCACAATTTCTATGCAGTCACGAACATTAACTTTTTGAAGCTTTCGCCACACACACACACATACACACATTATATATATATATATATATATATATATATATATATAGACAATACAATTAATCAATAATTGATTGCGCGGGTGGTGGTAACAATTCTTTGAATCAAGTTTGCGGGCTTGAAGTAAACACCAATCCCATTGTATTTAACCAGTCGTCGAACAACATAGCAAAACTACCGCCAGTCGCAACGCACTAACGCGTTTAGACCTTCCATGCTCATCATCAGAGTACGACGGCAAACTGACTAACGAGGATCAAACCGCATTGCATATGTAATATGATTATATGCAATGCGGCGATAATGATGGTGATGTTGATGGTGATGATGATGATGATGATGATGATGATGATTTAAATGATGATTATTTTGATGATGACGATGGTGATGCTGAAGTTGTTTGTGTTGCTGCTGCCTTATAATTGATCTTATACTAGCCTTGGGGGATTAGCGTTAACAGCTATAACAGTTTAATTTTTAGTTATTATCGTGAATATGATGATGTTCCCAGGAGATATATATCAAAACTTTGTGTCGTTATCAAGTTTACGGGGTTCACAGCAATTTCCCCCCCCGGAATACATCGTTATTCAAAATTTTCTTTAATTGAGTCTGATTTAAATTATGTCATGCATTTTCAACATAATCCGGTGTCTCCAATAAAAATCTACTCATGTAGCAGGTTATTGCAAGGTAAATTTATTCATAAGTTGATTCAGATTAGCATTTATATAGTGCAATCGTGGATTGCGCGGGTGGTGACAACAATTCTTTCATACTAGCCACTGGAAATGAGGCACGGGAAATATCTTACCGAAACGTTGTCAGTCAAAGAAGTGTAGATCGCACCTCATTTCCAGAGGTTAGTACGAATTATGTTGAAGCCTTTGAAGGAAAGTGACAAATCAACATCATACCACCACGAAGTCGAACTCGAGCGTACTTGGAAATGGGAATCAATCGGATCTTTGCGAAACTGATAGTGCAAAGCGACTACCCACGAATGCAAATCGTGAAGAATCAAGATGTGACGCTCGAATTGCGCAATTATTCAGGAAATATCTGACTTACAAAAAGTGTAATGTCATGGCAATAACTAGTTCTACACAGAACCTCGACATTTGTAGCGTGTTCAACTGCTTCTATCAATCTTTAAGTGTTAGATACTGCTTTTTTGCGAGAGCTAACATACACATGGACAAATGTGTTTTCGGTGTTGCGTACCTAGTAAAAAATTATTTCAAATATGACCAGAAGGATAAACCAAATGCAAGAACGGAAAGTATAATCTCGTGAATTCGCTTAATGGCGACTCGTCAGTAGGAGCCGGTATTATGCCCTTATTCCACTATACATTTGGATGAGGAACGTGGGATAATAAGATGGTACAACCTACTATACGAATTTATAAACTGGCAGTAGTGAAGCTAACTTCATATAAAGTCGTCGATAATGCGACTTAAAATCAACAACTATATATACATATATATATATATATATATATATAATATATATATATATATATATATATATATATATATATATATATATATATATAAAAGTCTGTAAAGGGAACCAACACTTCGCTATTGTGTCAGTACCCGATACCAACATTATGGTACTGCAAAATATACATGGAATCAACAGTAAGGTTGCCAAGTCGATACTTGGTACCAACCCAATAGATTTCAATGTAAACTAAAGTTCACAAAAATTGATATTTACAACTATTTCTGCACACCTGTTACTTCAGCAGTTCCATTACACCCTGGCCTTGATCGATATCAATTATGACTTTTTGCGATATTCATGACGTAAGTTAATTAAATATATTACATTAAACCAACATTGGCTGCGCGGGCGGTGATAACAATTATAATGATCAAGGTTGTGACCTTGATATAAGCACCTGACCCATTAATTACTTACTGGAGACATTATAAAATTCTTAGTTTATACTAAAAAATGTAAGTAATTAATGGGTCAGGTGCTCATATCAAGATCGCAACCTTGATTATAATAATAAATATATAACAGATAGATACTGATAGTGGCGGAGAACTACAACATATTCAATTGTATATTAGGAGTTGCGTACCTTTTAACATAGTAGCTCAAATGTAATCAGAATTATAAACCAAAGACAGCATGAACGGAAAGTATGTGTGTGCACATTCCTTTCGTGTTTTTTGGCGACTCATCAGTAGAAGCCGGTGTTTCGTCTTATGTCCAATGTACGTTTTGATAAGGAATGTGGAAAGATTAGACGGTACAATCTAGCAGCTCAATTCCTTCTAAATTTATGCATACAATTATTCTCATAATTCATCTATTTTAGATTGGAAACAATCCGTGTAAAGATCATCGTTTACAAGTAAAAGTGCAAATCAGTCGCATATGCAGCGGTTCCTATTAGAGTCGGGCGTTTTATTTCATTTATATCAAGGCTTGGAGGCCATTGAGAACATAATGGAAAAAATTATGCTCCGGTGCTGAGGTGGCACCTTCAGCTGTTCTTCTCTCTTTTCTTAGAGGTTTTTTTATATTTGAAAGGCAAATGTGGACTGCATTTCTCAGAATTCTCTGGAACTTCCTAATTTTTACTTATGGAAGTGTTGTAATTATACCCGCCTAGTACTGGCAAAGTTGATTAATGTGCTTGGCTTGGGGCCGTCTGTCGTCCAGCTCAGAATATCTCCAAAGCGTATTGCATAGTGTATGTTTAAACGAACGGAGGTCCTTGTTTTAATAAATTCATCCGACATCAGATGAATAGGCACAGTGTGTATTATTTAAACTGTCTAATAAGTAGCACAACTTTTTTAATTGAAATATCCCAAAATTTGAGTGAAACAAACGACCATTGATTACGCAAGGGTTGATAATAATTAATTAAATCAAGGTTACGAGCTCGATATGAATACAAATCCCAATATGTGTACATTTATTAGTATAAGCTAAGCATCGTAAAATGCAGAAAACCTATTCATTTAGTAGACCGGTTTCGTACTTTTTGGGAACTCCTCGTGTGCTGTCCAGAATTTGACGTGTACAGGGATCGAACCTGTACATTGAGCCACTCTGTATACTAACTCACGTATTTGGCCATCCTTTCCTTCGGGTGAAGCCTTCACTCCAACTTACCACTCCAATTCTATGATGTTAAGACATAAAAAGTACGCTTGGTGTACAGTATTTGAAGAGTTCTCAGTATGAATGAAAACACTCCACTACATGAATATCCTCTCCAACATTATAAAATACTTAGTTTATACTAGCTAATGTAAATTTATATTTATTTGTGTTTATATCAAGCTCGCAACTTTGTTTTTTGTAATTTAAGAGAACTGTTTTATCGCCGCCCACACACACACATACACACACAAAATTTATGTTAAAATGAAAGCCTATGCTTTCTTACGTGAGATCTGCTAAATACGTGAACTTAGAGCACACTGGCCGATTATTTTTACAATTCAATAAATTCATCAGAATTCTCGTTTCTACGCACCTGGCGAAAGAAACTGAACCTTCCACAAATAGACGAGCACCTGCATGCCAACATCTCTTCTCCAAACAATGCTGTTTGTATTCACGAAACGATAAGGAGTTAAGATAAACGGAAGCAATCAATTGTGACATAATCTCTGTCTGGAATAAAATAAACAAACTGTTTTGAGAGATCTACACACCGAATGTATATTTTGTTTGTTTTAAGTACGCTTCTAATCTCTATATAATGTCTTGTATTGTGTGCCTTTGGTTTGTCTCCGTGTTTGTCACGTTTTGTACGTGTGTATATTTGTGACATTTCATATATATATATATATATATATATATATATATATATATATATATATACATATATATATATATATATATATATATATATATATATATATATATTGGATTACACTGAACTTTAAACATGTTTACATACTCATTGTATGAACATGTTTACACATTGTTAACATTTGTGTTTGAGCTAATCCACGCCTCTATTTAGTGTTTCATTTTCATCCTGTTCGTTAATGTTTATTTAATTCTTTTATTTATCTTTCTTCCCCATTCTCTCTCTCTCTCTTCTACATAATTGCTAGTCTTAGGTTGCTATTTTGAAAAAGCTATCGCCTACGCACTTCTCATGTTTGGCTAGACTCGCTATTGCTTTAAAACATTTACGTCAATGTGATGACTAGTGCATTTATTTAAATCAAGTTTGCACTATTGATATACACACCAGTCCCATTTTACGCATACCTTTTGCACTATAAACCAAATATTACATTGTGTAGAAAAGTAGTTCATCTAGAAGACCGGTTTTTTCCTTATTGGGAACTAATCAATTGCTGCCGCAAAAAGGGCTCGAACCGGGGCACGTCTAGATGATTGCCTTTTCTACATCCGGACAAATGTGTATATGATTTATATTATAATCAAGGTTGCGGTCTTGATATAAACACCTGACCCATTAATTACTTACATATGTCAGTATAAACTAAGAATTGTATAGTGTAAAGAAGGCAATTCATCCAGTAGACCGGTTTCGTACTAATTGGGAACTCATCATATACCGGCCAGGATTTGCCGCGGACCGGACTCGAACTTGCGCACGTCTGCTTCAGAATCTGGTGCTCTAACCACTGAGCCATCCTGCCGCACACTACACTGCACACAATTTTCAGTTATATACTAACTAATGTAACTTGGTTAGTCTATTTGTAATACCGCTCATTGTACTCCAACTATTTCATTCAGTTACTGTATACTAGACACCAATAGTTACATTGGTAAGTGTACGGAAATGAATAATTGTGTGCAATCAGAACGAAGCAGTTGCGGCATGGTGACAAGTTTGAGGCACAAGTTGTCCTGGCCGGCATATGATTACTTGCCTATGTCATTATAAACTAATATTCCGGAGCAGACATGCCAGGTTCGAGTCTGAATTGCCTTTTCTTTACTATACAATTCTTAGTTTATACTGGCATATGTAAGTATTTAATGGGTCAGGTGTTTATATAAAGACCGCAACCTTGATTTTTATAATTGTTATCACCACCCGCGCAACCAATGTTCGTTTAATTATATAAATGTTCATTTCAATACCACTTCCCCATGTAGTGTGGTGTCTGTTCAGTAATGACAGATTGGGGATGGCTATTTGGAACTTTGGGTTTAAATGGATGCCATATGAGCTCCACCTAAAGGAAAAATAGACTAACCAAGTATTTATGGGTCAGGTGTTTATATCAGGACCGCAACCTTGATTATAATAATTGTTATCACCCCCCACGCAACCAATGTTCGTGTATATGATTAAACAATAATTGATTGCGCGGGGGTTGTAACAAATCTTGAAATCAAGTTTGCGAGCTTGAAGTAAACACCAATCCCGTTGTATTTAACCAGTCGTCGAACAACTTAACACTGGCGGTAGTTTTGTTATGTTGTTCGACGACTGGTTAAATAAAACAGGATTGGTGTTTACTTCAAGCGCGCAAACTTTATTTCAAGAAATGTGTATATGTAAAGGGACTGTTGATTATTTCAAGTTCGCAACTTAGTTCTGTCTGCCATTGATGATTAGCCAGTAAGCAAGAAAAGAAATTGCACATAAAGATATATGTTCCGTTCATGCTGTCCTTGTTTTACTCTACTGATAATATTTGAACTAATTTGCTACTAGGTCCGCAACACCTTAACACAATTACATGTATATTAGATCTCCGCAACAAACAAAATTTAACTATTCATTGAATCAAATTTTCGAGCTTCAAGTAAACACCAAGCCCATTGTGTTTAACCATTGATCATGAAAGGTCGAAACACGTCAGTACGGGTAACTGACGGTCGATTTGCTATTTTGTACTACCGGCTAAATATAATGGAACTGGTGTTTATTCCAAGCTTGCAAACTCGATATAAAAAATAATTATCACCACCCACACAATTATGGATATTTTATTTGTATTACCTATACATATGTGATGAAAGCTGCAGAAAGTTGGTGTTGGTGACTGGATAGAAATTGTGCAGCCGACATTTCCTGTCAAGTTAAATGTGTACGAGACTATACGAGGTGAGAGCCGCATATTCAATGCGGTTTGATCCTTGCTTTTCATTTTTCCGTTGTAATTAGGTGATGATTGTGGATGCTCAAAACGCGTCCGTACGTAAGACTGACAGTAGTTTTGCTTTTATTCGTTTTGGAAGATGCGGAAGATGTAGATGCATCGTGCGACTTTACTAGTTTAGTTTAGTTAATATAGAAATTTTTAATAGTCCATTTTTATAATCACATTAACAAGAAGCTGGGAAAAACATTATTTTTCAAATCAGTATGCATGTATTTAAAAACGGAGACCGACGTCTTAGAGCGTACTAAATGATAGATTCCTTGGGATTTTACCTAGTTAAGCGGAGTGTGGTGCGATTTATTCTGTAGACGACTATCATAAATAATTTTCTCCGACAACCAGATCGCTGGTTTTGCTTGTCCGTGAATCAAAAAAATTGCCTGATATGCAAAGAAATGAAATTGAATTCTGTAATAATTCCACCGTGAGGCTGAGGACACCAGCGTGGTAGTTAAAGAAAACCAAAAATATAATGTTTTGACTACAAAAAGCAAACGTGGCCAACTGATGTCCTGTAAAAATTCCATCGTTCCTTATCCCAACACCTGTCCCATTGTGTACCTTAACTTGTCAATATAAACTAAGAATTGTGTAAAGTAGAAAAAGCAGTAGTTAGAGCAACAAATTCCGAAGCAGACGTGCCCAGATTCAAACCTTGTCTGTGGCCATTTCTAGACAGTACGTGATGATTTCCCAGAAAGGCGAAACTGATCTACTGGATGAATTGCCTTTTCTACATTATACACTATTTAGTTTCTACTGACATAATTGAATAGGTGTTCATATCGAGGTCGCAACCTTGATCAAATTAACAGTTATCACCAGCCACGCAAGCAATGCTCATTTAAATTCCAGTGCTTATTCAATTCATGCACTTAAAGGAAATATTGTTTTACACGATGGAGAATGGCATATTTAAACGAGTCATGACTGGCAAATATCGCTGATCAACACTTAAACGCCTAATATATACTCGGCCGCGTTTTGCCTTATTTGTTAACTTGTCATCAGTGGCATGTACTGCCAATGTGTTTTTGGAAACCAAGGCACTTCGAGTGGTAGCCATTTGCCTACCGCACGTTTTTTCACGGTCCTTGAGCAATTATATTGTGGTGTAGGGCGTTATTTCTTCTCTCACTAATAATTAACCAGGAAATTCGCGCCGCACACGTGAATTGAAATAAAATTTACCGTTGACCGCCTTGTTTTAACTGATTTGTCTCGTAGTTCGTTGTCGGAACTATTAGCCCACCTGTAGAACATGCTGATTCAATATAATTAAAAATCATGTTCGTGTTGTGTTGACTAAGTTCCGTTTTTGCATGGAACTCTATAAATATGCCTAAACAACATTCTGCATTACCTTTAGATATGATTTTAAGAAAAAGCTTTTTTTATGCGGCCTTATGACACAAACCTCATTATCGGAAAACTGGACAATTAGCAAAAAGTGATTCTGAGCTACCTCTACACGTGATCGCGTGACTTCTCGACTACTTCAAGAAATATATCGACAATATTCTACTTATTCCTTACTTCCCCTCTATCACGTTCATGTTAAATAGGTGTTGATTCCACCTATATTGGTTGGGTCGTTTATACAGATTCAATCAGAATTTAGTATTAATGTATCATAAAGTCGAGACTTCATTATAAATAATACTGCAATCAAATTGTTCATTTGTGCAGTCAGTTCTTTAATCAACGTTTACAACCCATCAGTAGCCATTTGTAAACTTCACCCTCTGACTTCATTTTTTATCAATTATATATAGTATTTTGCTCGCATAACGAGCATCGATTTAATAAAGCAAATTAACAAATATTTTTTATTTATGCTCACTTCTGCGGCTTGAAGTCTGCTTTCGTTATTGTGCTGACTGCTTCATCCTAATACGGGCGCTACTGCGCGGACTTCCTTTTGAATTAATGCCAGCCCTATATAGGACTCTTGGTACGTTCTTAGTGTCCATGGTGGCTATTGCTACAATAGGCATATTTAAACTGACGTCGAATGCATCGGTTGAAGTATTGAAATTGAGGCATATTTTCTGGAGAGGTGGTTGTACCCCCTTTGCAGCGACAAGGTTTATGATAAAGCTTCTAAATTAGACTGTTTTCACCTGTCTCTTACTATGACATATATGACTTCAGGTTTATGTCATTTTGTTGTTTCACCACTTTTAAAATCGGAATTATTTGTTTAATTTTTTACATGCCTTTAAGGCGACGCAAACGTCGATCAAAAACTGGTTCAGTTTGTTCATTTGTTGACCGATATTTCGCAGAAGACCACCAAATGATGCCCACTGATTCAACGCTAAACTACTTAACGTGTGTAAACAACAGTTTTGGTGCCAGTGATGCAGCTGATTGCCGTTATACGATGACTTCAGACACGTGTAGTCAACAGAAAAGGTCCAATCAAGTGTACGGTCAACAACTGAATAATTTCACGTCAATGTCACAAGTCGCTTCACCGCCGACATCCAGTTCTCGAGACACAAGAAAATCGTTTGAACCCGATGAAATGGTTCCAGACGGCTTGAATACCAGTAATGATGAATACGATCAGAATGATAAGGATGATGAAGACAATGGAGATGATAAATATGTTAATGATGAAATTGACGGTTATGAAGATGATGATGATGATGAGGAGGAAAATAGTGGTTGCAGTGCTGGTAACCGATGTAGTGGTGATGTATCCGTGGCACCTGATGGCGTCAAGTCCAATAAAACGCCAGTTGAACGGCAAGTTAAGAATGACTTGAAACGTCGACAAAAAAGCGCCTCATTGGAGAGGGTAATTTAATGATAGCTTGTTGCTAGTAATTTTTCTTACGATCATCACTTTTGTGGCATTCTAATGCTAGTTTATCGCGTTACTAATATAACCTGAGATTTGCGATAGCAAATATTTGTTATTTACGCATTTACTGCTTTAAATATTTTTTAGAAATATGTACGAAATGTTTGAACAAAATGCAATTCAAGGTAAAATACTGGAGATTCTGATGTATATATATATATATATATATATATATATATATATATATATATATATATAGAATACAATTTAACAATAATTGATTTAAATAATTGTCACCACCACGTGAACAATCAATGATTGTTTAATTGTTTTACCTTTATATATGTGACGATATCTGCAAAAAGTTAACGTTCGTGACTGAACAGAAATTTTGCAGTCGACTTTTCCGGTCAAGAATAATATTTGCGAGACTACTAGAGGTGAGAGCTGCATATCTAATTTTGTTTTTCATATATATACGCCGCGGTCTGATCATCGATAGTCAGTTTGCCGTCGTACTCTGATGATAATCATGGAAGGTCGAAACGTGTTAGTACGCGTTACTGACGGTAGTTTTGCTATGTCGCTCGAAGACTGGTTGAATACCAGATTGGTGTTTACTTTAACCCCGAAATCTTGATTTAAAGAAGTATTGCCACCACCCGCGCAATTATTGATTGTTTAATTATCAGACCACCTTCCATACATGTTGGCTTTATTATATCCTTCTCGCCTTAAACAGCCTAACTCGCTTCCAGATACGTAATGTCCATGCATAGATAGAAGATACCATATTTGGTAGATTAAATAAAAGGCTGTTAAAGTTCCTCATATCAGGTGGGCCAATAAGGCAAAGTGAAAACATCGCAGAATAAATCTCCACTAGAACTGGGCGACGTGATGTTCATTTACAGCCCACACATTGATTTGAATTCTATGGTTATGCGTAGGTGAAGCATCGTTGAGCTTAGGCTGTTTTACTAACCATATATATATATATATATATATATATATATATATATATATATATATATATATATATATATATACGTAAGTACGTAATTGCTTTTGTGCACCAGATTATACTTAACTGGCCTATTACTATTTAAAAACTATTTGAATTTCTCTTTTTCCTTGTTTTCTTCAATTATAAGGAAATTCAAAATGGCTTTCGCGCCAAGCTGCCATTGCTATCTTCTAGAACATCGCCAGACTCATCCGCCGTTCCAGTCGTCACGCACATAAATGACATTCCACAGCCTAGTGTGAATGATACTCATTATCCAGGACGTGAAAGCCCACTGGCACTTGGTGGCAGAGTCCCGACTTGCTGTGCGACATCATGTAATCAGTCTGCTGAAGCCGGTTGTGAAATGCGTTCATCAAGTTTAATGAGAGCATCGCTGTTTACACTGACAGATTTGTTATCCTTATCCGCGGAGTTTCCAATCGGAAACCATCCATGTTTAGCAAAAACGCTATCGTCAGATGCAGCAAATCAACAATATTCCAGCATGAATGTAACGCAGGACCTTCTAAAATTACAAATACCGTCTGATCTAACGAGTCACTATATGGCCAAATCAATTTTCACACCTAAAATTAGCTCGTCACTAAAAACTTTAGCGGAGGTGGGAAACAAATTTCCCCACCAAGGTGTAGATAGTGACGTTAATTCAGTGTTAACTAAGCCCTCACCCACGCCTTCCGCTCTTGAGCGCCTTGTTAACGACATTGAATTTATACGGAACCAAACGTTTACGTCAGCAACAGAGGAGACGCTGAAGAGCTCGCAGTCAGTCCACGAGTCCTTTAACAATCTGGTCAATTGCACTGGTGCCTTGGTCGGTTTCCGATGTGATAATGAAAGATTGACTATTGCGCCAAGCGGTGAGGAGAATGCGGTACAAAACTTTTTCGAGACATCAATGCATAAAAGTGACTGTATTCAAGCAGAAATGCATACAAGTGAGTGCTCCGCTGAGGCTGTCAATCTGGTGAAGACTCCTCTTCAAATTGGTAACAGTCCTGGCTTCTCGATTGCTTCGCTGATTTGAATCAAGTACGTGAAACTATGCGATTCGAACCGAAATATTTAGTCTGCAATATATGCTCGGGGTTTGACTGTGCATTTACATTACATCTCGCTTTCTTGTCGGTGAGACTCCAGACATTCGGTGAATCAATACGTCTTCGCGTATACGAGTCTATGACTGGAAATTCGGGATTCAAATCAAGTAACTGAAATTTGAAGTATCCTACATAATGAAATATTTGCGAAAATTACGCGCAACCAATCAAATCAAAACTAGCTTTTGGGTTTGTCTAAATTATAGCGCAAGAATATGAGATTTCGTTAAATAACGTAGGTGAAAACGAGAAAGCCCTCGTATACAGCCGTTTTGCGAATCTGTTGGACGTCTTCATCACCATGACTAACGAAACATAAAAATGCGCAGTTTCTCATTAACTTCCAGGACAATGTGATTAAACAACGCTCCACATTCCATTTTGTCTGCAAAATTTTACAATCATTATATTCTGTAAATTTCTGGTTTCTTCGTTGTGAAGTTTTGTGTTAGATATGGCGAGCCTAGTAACCAGTTAACTCTTATTGAACTAGAAGGATGCCAGCAAAAATAGTAGGGGAAATCCGGCTAGCATTCCCGTTTTACGCATACTGGTTGCTCATTAGATTTGGCGGAGACTAAATTTCAAATGCACGATATAATTGGATAGCACGAGGTACATGCTACCTTTGCTATAATCTACCTTTCCTTGATCGATTAATTTGTTACTGGGCATGTCATACCTAATGAAAAAAATTACGCAAATCTTTAAATCATGTTTGCGAGCTTGAAGTAAACACCAATCTCATTCTATTTAATCAGACGTCGAACAACATGACATAACAACCATCAGTCTCACATCCTGACGCATTTCGACCCTCCATGATCATCATCACAGTACGACGACAAACTGACTAGCGGGGATCAAACCGCGTCTGTACGTGTAACTGATGGTAGATGTGCTGTATTGTTCAACCACTGGATTGGTAATTACTTCGAGCTCGTAAACTTAATTTAGAGAATTGTTACCACTTTCCGTGCAACCAATAATTGCTTAAAATGTCGCAAATGTTTGTTTCATTTTTTTAGTATGAATCCGAAAAATTGCTGGTCGAACTACTTGAAGTCCACTGTAAATTTTATGACCTTTTTAGAACTGAAAATATATAAATACCCGATCCGAGTAAGAATATGTTTTGCTCCAGTTGGTTTAACCACCATATGTCATTAAAGACCTTGGGAATTTGGTAAACATCAGAACTCTCTATGAATTAGTGCACAAATAGCGCTACGTAAATATTACTAGAGCAGTGTTCTCGCTTTGTGGCCCGCAATCAGCCCCTGTCTGCCATAGTTGTACCACAAAGTATCCAGTATATAGTTAGTTTATTTTGACTTACGGTGCCTGGTAATATTCAACTGATCGTGCCTGGTCTCCTTTTGTGCTTTTTCACGTTACGAATTAATCCCTTTGAGCAGTTTACTGAGTTTATGGTCTTTATGCACATAATTCTGGGTTATCTAGCCTTCGAAACTCGTCAGTACTAGACAGGACGGCTTGTTAGCCGTGAGGTAGGAAACATACCAAATACTAGTCAGTGAACACTGGCAACAATCTCTTATCTGCCAAAACATGGATTAGGTAATGAATCAAATTAATTATCAAGCAAATGTTCCATGTGATTTGGAAAACGTCACCTGTCTACTTTATTGGATTGATAAGCATCGATCACTACATAGTTTTCCGAACGTGCTGGACCTATACAATGTTTTACTGTGCAACTTATTCTGTGCTCATATGTTTACAAAAACTCTAGATTCTTTACATCAAGATTGCAAACTTTAAGTAAACATAAATCCCATTGTATTTAACCAGTCTTCGGACAACATAGCAAAACTATAGTTCGACGACTGGTTAAATGAAATGCGATTGGTGCTTACCTCAAACTCGCAAACTTGATTTAAAAATTTGTTAGCACCACCCGTACAATCAGTGATTGTTTAAAAGTTTAGCAAGGCAACTATTTAAATCAAGTATTTATCGGAAAATGTCACATTTTTGCTGATAGTCCAGATTGCTGGGCCTTCATATAATCTTTGGCTGATAAAATATACTTTTTCTCGAGCATGTGTTTCGATTTTATTTGGCGACACGGAAGTAGATTCCAAGACTAAAATTGAGTCCCCAATTTTGGATACGTTGTCCAGTAACCAATTATGTTCTGCAATGAATGTCACAGCTTACATTTCAATCAATTCACTGTTTTCTTTCTGAGAAATTATTTATGAATGGATTTGTGTTGGTATGGAGGTATAAATTGCCTTTCTATGCTGAATGGCACCAAACAATTTAGTAATATTAGATATTGTTTGTGGCGGAGAACTAATATATCATTATGCAAGTATGTATTAGGTTTTGCGAACCTAGTAACAAATTAGTTCAGTTGTGACCAGAAGGATAAACCAAAGACAGCAGGAACGGAAAGTATAATCTCATGAACATTCGTTTCGTGCTTACTGGCGACTCATCAGTAGGAGCCGGTATTACGCCCTTTAACCACTATATATTTGATAGAAGAATGTGGAATAATAGGACAGATCAATATATATATATATATATATATATATATATATATATATATATATATAATATGTGAGTTGTCTTTTAAGTCGCATTGTCGACGACCTTATATGAAGTCACTTTCACTACTGCAGGTTTACACATTCGAATAAGAGTTTGTACCGCCCTATTATCCCATATTCCTCACCCAAATTTTTAGTCGGTAAAGGGCGTAATACCGACTCCTACTGATGAGTCGCCAGTAAGCGGGAAACGAATGTGCACACGGGGTTATTGTCAGCATGAGTGTTGTGCGAGCCCGGTGCACTGTGGTTTTGCAAGCCAACTAACCACCAGACTTTGATTTCTAGAGATGCAATATTCATTGCGTGTTATAAAATTAAATAAATGAATTGATTCTCTGTATGCGTCTCGATATTTGAGAGCAGCAGATCATCCATTTACGCAGGGTGCTTCATTTATTAATCGACCGCTTGTTTTATGACCACAGCAAACGAAAGAACCATATTACATACTGGTCAACCAATCAATATGTTTGTGGTGAGAAAATAAAAATGTCATTACAGCAGCACCGTGTAATCACGAACTGCTTTTAAGAAAGGCATCAAATTAAATCGGTTGTTTGATTAAAAGAATGTAAACATTGTGAAACTGGATTTATCTAAATTACCTGAGCTGTGTTTGGACTAATGCAATACTCATTTCAGGTGTTTTCTTTCTGCAGTATATTTCGACCGCCTTCTTCAGTTGTCCCATCCTCACCAGTTTTACAAAACAAACTAATGGATGAAGTTGTTAGAATTACCTGATCTGAGTTTTGACTAACGCAGTTATGATTCAAATTGTTTTACTTTTTCAAAATATTTCGGAATCAAATTGTTTGTTATTTTAAAAATTCTTATCAAATCAGTATTCCCCGCAAACATTTATATGCACAAATATGTTTCAATCAATAATATCTTGTGAGTTTTCACGCTATTTACAGAGTACCGTATCTTTTTAAAAATATTTTAGCTGTGATGTCTTTCAGATTAACAATATATCTCCGCTGAACACCAAAATATTGAAGTATAAATTATATAATAATGACAGTGTAATTACTTTAAAATGTTTACATGGTGATATTTATATGTATATTGGCTAAATATATTAAATTACTATGAACTTTATTCTTGCATTATTTTTGGGAAATTTATGGCAGATGACATTGTCATTATATTGTGTTGAAATACGTACAGAAGCTGCCTGGATAATAGTGTTATGGGTGAAAATCGTGTTCGGCTGTGTATTAGGTCTTGTGTACCTTGTGACAAATTATTTCAGTTATGACCAGAAGGATAAACCAAAGTCAGATTGAACGGAGAGTATACTCTCGTGCACATTCGTTTCGTGCTTACTGGCGACTCATCAGTAGGAGCCGGTATTACGCCCTCTAACCACTATATATTTGGTTGAGGAATGTGTGATAATAGGACGATACAATCTACTAGACGAATGTGTAAACCTGCAGTAGTGTAGCTAACATTGTATAGCCTCGACATCAACGCTAAATCACACTATATAATATATATATATACCGAGTCTGAAAAGGATACCAACACTATGGATATTGTGCTAGTAACCGATACCAACATTGTAGTACTGAAAAGGTACATGGTTCTAACACTGGTTGCCGAATCGGTACATAGTACCAACATGATGGATATCAATGTATGTCATAGTTCACCGAAATTGAGAATTACATCTGCTTAATCGATATCCGTTATCATTTTCCGCGGTAATCATGATAACATTTTTATGCGTTTATTCTTAATGTATTCAACTCGTGTCTGGAGGTGCTTAATAAAATATGTTCTCTGACCCATCTTTTTAGTAACTGTCAATTCCAACATGCGGTGCATTTAAACAATAATTAACTGCGCGGGTGGTGGCAACAAGATATGCGAAAGCGTCTCCAACTCCTAATGTAGGCAGGACTTGTCTATTAATAAATCACTTAATTCAAGAGTCGTTTAAACTGTGCACGTCTGGCAAAGAGGCAAAGCCTCTACATGTCTATCACAAAAATCACCTTACAAACCATGCGGATTACTTATGCTATTTAATAAAAGAAAGTAAACGTAGCCGCAAATTACGTTATGATGTCCCGATTGCAATTAAAGAGAAATTGAGAACTGAGCCGAATTATTTTAATTGAGTCTGAGAGCTTTGGATAAACACTACAATTATTGCATATAACGCACCAAACTTCATAGAACAATTACGTCATAGACATTTACTGGTGCGTTTCGACCTTCCGTAGTCACCATCTCATACTCGGATGACCAATTTGGAGAATCGAAACGTGCCAGTATAGATGTAAATAATAGAAGCTTTTCTATGTTTTGCAACGAATTTGACACAATGGGATTAGTGTTTATCTCAAGATCACAAGCGTTATTTAATAATTTTTTTATCACAAACTGCGCAATCACTGATTGCTTAATCATTTAAAATGTACTTCTTTTTTAAAACAGATACGTACGAATTGAGAATTTTGCCAACGTAGTCAAGTGTGTGTTTGTGCGTTTCTGTATGTCTTTTAGTATGTGTGTGGGCTTGAAGTTGTGCACATTTGACTCATCAGTACAGCGATTTTCGGCTTCTTACCAACTTCATTGATGATTTATATCACACCTAAAATATGTCAAACAATAATGACAATCGAGATGATGCTAGTAGTCATATTAGTAAAAAGGTTAATTATTCCCTTGGGTGGCTACGGTTATTATACTATTAATGCCATCTTTGGCTTAGCTAATCGTGGTGATTGCTTTCAAAATGATTACAATGACGATGATGATTATAGCGATAATGGACATACGTGGAACGTTGAGGTGGAAGTGGGCCATGTTGAAAATGCTAACAATAAAATTGTGAGATTCGCCTTCGTGAAAGAGAAAGTATTCAGGCCATAATGATACGAGGGCAGATTTTCCTTGTGTTTGAGGTGCATAAATGACCGTTCTAAATGCCACCTCACCCCAAAAGGCTGTCAATTTTATTGACCGAATCTGTAGCCAGTCCAATTCTGCTGATGTGGCTGACCATATAAAATTGTATATGTTTATATAAAGAAATTATATATATATATATATTTCTTTAGTCTATTGAAGCCTGACATAAAATAATTATGTGTTTACATTTCTGCACAATATAGAATTTAAACAATTCAAACGACTGATTAAGTGTCCATTATAACAGAAAGGTATACCTCATTATCGGGATTAGTTTACTGCACGATTAAAAGTTTCGTCTGCGCTCTAAACAGCGAGTTTGTTTATTTATTTGATAATCTGGTAGAAAATAAACACGCCCTATGGTAGGCCTATCTCAGCTAATCACTGACCGCGTTTCCCTTTTAGAGAGGAGAGCAACACGCTATTTTGTTTTAATAAATTATGCCTAAGTTGGGCGTAACTCCCGACAGAATGCGTTTAAACATTCCATGTGGTCTCGATTAGTAACACTCGATTTCGTAGTGAAAACGTTAAGTGCATTGTTTTGAAGGCACGAATAGGGATATTCACTGAAACCAAACTGTGCATCATAGCAACATAAAAGCGTTTGTAGTTAGTCAATTATGGCTAATAAATTTGTAAATCGTGCAGTACAAAAAATTGGACAAGACGGCCAGCAAATCGATAAAGTTGTTGTTCGTAAGAAGACCATTTTTTTCTGCCATAAGAAGTAGCAAAAAGGCAACAAGCTAGACTAGACAAAGATGTGATAAAACTGCATTTCTATCGGGACGAATACAAATTCAGCCTGATCGAACACAAAAAGGAAATGGAAATTGAGATCAATTGGATCTTTGTGAAACTGCTGGTGTAAAGCTACAACCCGCGTACGCGAAACGCGGCATTGGAAAATACGAATCTTTCACTCCGCAATCTAATTTAAAAAATTAAATTAAGGCTACTGAAGCGCTGTTGAACAGTCGAGTGATACAACAAATGCCCAACGATGATGATCAAGGAAGGTCGAAACGCGTCAGTGCGTTGCGGCTGGCGGTAGTTTTGTTATGTTGTTCGACGACTGGTTAAATACATTGTGGTTGGTGTTTACTTCAAGCTCGCAAACTTGATTTAAAGAATTGTTACCACCACCCGCGCAAACAATTATTGTTAAACTATGAAATTCACATAAAATAGGTTATTATGCTTTGCCTAAACCTGACATTAAATAGAAATTAATCTCACAGACGGCGATACTAATGCTTCAAATAAAACTTGTGAATTTTGGATGTGTGCCAATCGTTTTTTGGTAAACCAATCACGCGCATCGAACTTTCGTGGTCAACATCAGGAAACGATGACAAACGGATTAACGAGGATCAAACCACAATTTATTTTTGCTATTAAACAAAGTACATATGCTAATGACAACCGTAGAAGTTTCACTTCCGTTTTACTTGACCGGAATTGTTCATCACAAAATTTCTATATAGTTATGTACAAAATATTCACGTTAATTTCACCACACGTTCATTAGTCAAACAATAAAGGTATCAGTGAACAATCATTGGTTGCGCGGGTGAAGGTAATAATATTTTAAATCAAGTTTGCGAGCTTGAACTAAACACATATTTCAATGTAATTAACCAGTCATCGAACAACAGAAAAACTACCGTCAGTCACACGTACGGACGCGTTTCGAACTTCCAGACAACTATAATGTACGCGAGACTACTAGAGGTGAGAAACGCATATTCAATTTGGCTTGCCATATATGTACATTGCGGTTTGAACCTGGCTAGTCAGTTTGCCGTCGGACTCTGTTTATGCCCATGAGAGGTCGAAACGAGTCAGTCGACGACTGGTTAAATACAATGGGATTGGTATTTACTTCAAGCTCTCAAACTTTACTTAAATTTTGTTATCAATATATCGTAGAAGAATCGTACTTCATTACAAAGTGTGTCTTTCGCTTTAAGAAAATTGTTTACCATTTCTGGAAAAGTAGACCATTTAGAAACTGTAGCGTAGCTTGCATCATTATTCAATCACGTGTCTGATTTAAAAGCGATTAACAATTGCAGCCAACTATTTTCTGTTAAAGTAAATATATTTCCATCAAAATATTATCCCACATTCCTCACCCTAATATATGGTGATTAAAGGGCGTAATACCGGCTCCTACTAATGAGTCGCCAGTAAGCACGAAACGAATGTGCATGAGAGTATACTTCCCATTCATGCTGTCTTTGGTTTATCCTTCTGGTCACAACTGAACTAATTTGTTACTAGGTTCGCAACACCTAATACATACTTGCATATGTGTTAGTTCTCCGTAACAAACAGTATCTAACCGTGATGGTATCTTTTATTTCACAAAAGTTTGTGGCTAGCCAAATACAAGCCTCTGCTGATATTGGTTTGTCTTTCTGGACGCGCCAAACCGTCATTACAGTAAAATACGTATTTGATGATAAAACATAGCAAATACCAGTAAAATCGGCCAAAACTCACATCCAAATTGAATGCATTTTATGACAAATAGACAGATGACTCCAACTGATGTTGTTTGCTTACAACACACACTTAAACAAATTGCCGAGACTGGTGTTTTTTTGTTGTTGTTGCTTGTTTGCTTTCCTAACAAACATGATTTAGCCTGTCAACAAAATTAATCGTACATGTTCTCATTCATTGTTGGAAGAGCAATCCTGTGAGTTAGTCAATTTAGTTATTGTTGTTTTAAAAGGTTGAGTTACGATAACTTAGTACTGTTATGTGTGTACTGTGTGCATCTATTTCAGTTGATTTTCCTGATTAGTATTACAAACGGCCGATGAGTAATTTTTCAGTGGCTAACTGTTAAAGCAGCCAGAAATCTCACGTAAAGATACAGAACCAAGACTTCCTTGGCAAGAGTTTTAGATAAGAAACATAACACCTCGAAAGGGTGTTCAGCGGGTGCAAAAAAACAACACATCCATACCCAATCCTTATGATACAAGCATAGAAAATGGAGCAGAATATTTTGTGGTCTTAGTGACTGGAATCTAAGCGCAGGTGAGGTGGAATCAAACCAAATTCCAGCCGGCTCTAGGGAAGGCGATCTACGACATGTCCAGTCCAAACGCATGACTGCTTGAGTCATGAACTGGAATCTTGAAAATGTCCGCATCTCGCTAATAATTTTACCTGAACTGTAGTGTGTGTGTATACTAACAAAATTGCACGCTCTGACGAGTTTTAGCCAACTCTTGCTGATCATATTTCTGTTGAAAATGGTCGCGAATTTTCGCGATGGAAGCAATTTAAATGAATTTGACGAAATTGAGATAGACAAAAATATTCTTTAAATCAAGTTTGCGAGCTTGAAGTGAACACCAATCCCATTGTATTTAAGCAGTCGTCGAACAATATAACAAAACTACCGCCAGCCGCAACGCACTGACGCGTTTCGACCTTCCATGATCATCATCAGAGTATGACGGAAAGCTGATTAACGAGGATCAAACCGCCATGCATATACATCGTATGGGAAGTCAAATATGCGCCTCGCCCTCCATAGAAGTCTCGCATATGTTGAACTTTACTGTAAATGTCGGCTGCAAAATTTCCATGCATTCAGGAAAATTAAATTGTTTCACATTTCAACACAAGAATGTATATGTTGATCAGTTAAATAATCATTGATTGCGTGGGTGTGATAATAATTCTTTAAATCAAGTTTGCGAACTTCAAATCAACTCAAATCTCATTTAATTTAATCAGTATTGCGTTAATGATTGCTATATAAGTTTGTAACGCAAACGTGCGTAGACCTGGACGTATAATTGTTGTGTTAAAGGAAACGGTATTCCTGTTCTAAAAGTTGATTCGAAGAACAATACAACTCTCATTGTTCCAGTAATTTTCTTTTTGCAAAATATTTCGATCTACATTACCGTAGATCTTCATCAGTTGCATTTCACGAACAAAATGAAGCAAGCGCATTCAATGCATTTAAAATCATCTGCGTGCAAAAGAGAATTTTACATCGATCTTAGTTTAGTGTTTTCCTTAATAAGTAAAATTTTACGTTTAATTAAGAGACATACCATAAGCATTTAACTTAAAATTTAATTTAAAACGAAAACATTTGGGAATAACATCATGTTTTAAACAAATACTTAAAAAGGAAATATTTGACATTTGCCTCACGATTTGTTGTTTCAACAATGTATATTTATTATACCATTTAACGGCATTGCTGCTATAATTCCATAGTAAATGTTTCTTGAAGGAATTTCTTTGGTGCGCACCTGGATTAATTGAAATTACCTGATCTGCGTTTTGACTAACACAGCTTTCATTGTTCCAGTAATTTTCTTTTTGCAAAATATTTCATTTTTTTTCGTGAAATGCAACTGATGAAGATCAACGGTAATGTTGATCGAAATATTTTGCAAAAAGAAAATTACTGGAACAATGAAAGCTGCGTTAGTCAAAACGCAGATCAGGTAATTTCAATTAATCCAGGTGCGCACCAAAGAAATTCCTTCAACAATACAACTCGTTGACTTGTTAATAGTTTCCTCAACTTGGTCGACCGAAATTCATCCATTTTATTTAATCGTCCTTATTTCATTTAACCAGTTGTTCTCCGATGTCGAATATCGATGTTGAATATCGAAACGCGTCTATACTTGTGACTTGTAGTTTTTCTATTGTTTACAATTCGTTATACACAATGGGATTGGGTTTTATCTCATGCTCGTAAACATGGTTTGATAAATGTAAAATAAGTGTTTTACAATTAGTAACCTGTGTGTATATAATTGAGCCAAATAAAATGGATGCAAAAATATCGCTTCTACGCATGCATAGTATATATGAAATGCTGTGTATAGATATGCCTTACTCCAGTGCATAATATTTACAGAAGTTCAAACTCGAAAAAGTATTAGCTTGAGGTAAAAAATTTCAATCAATAACGTGAGATCACCTCTAAAACTCAATAATTTTAGTAGTTGAGCCAAAAGAAACATAACAAGCAGCGAAAAGAACTAACATTAACAGGACCACTTAGGTTATTTACCCATCAATAAGATGAATTCACAAACTAATAAACGGAGAAAGAACATTCCAGTGCACCAAAGAATTTTAAATAACGTGATGTTGTAGTAGAAATTACCGAATGACTTAGCACTATCAGTTTCGCAAAGATCTGATTGATCCTGATTTCCAAGTACGCATCGATTTTGTCTTCTTTTTGGCTGAGTACGGATTCAACACTTCGGAAGAAAGGAACGACTCCGCAAACTCGATGCGTACTTGGAAACTGATAGTGCAAAGTGATAACTCGCGAACGCAAATCGTGGATATTCAACATTTGAAACTCGCACTGCGCAATCATTCAAGAAATACAATAAAATAAATAAGTACCTACTATAAGTAATTAGTAGGTATTGGACGTAGAACCGGCTTCTACTTATGAGTCGCCAGTGAACACGAAACGCATGTCTACATGAGACAACGTCTGTCGTTCATGCTGACTTTGGTTTCTCCTTCTGGTTTATTTGAAATACCTTGTTACTAAATGTGCAATGCCTAATGCACAATTGGAGCATTATAACTTTTGCAAAAAACTTACATCTAACTTTGATTTACATATATATTCAATGCGGTTTGATCCTCGATAGCCAGTTTGCCGTCGTACTCTGATGATAGTCATGGAAGGTCGAAACACATCCGTGAGTTGCGGCTGGCGGTAGTTTTGTTTTGTTGTTCGACGACTGGTCAAAATACAATGGGATTGGTGTTTACTTCTAACTCGCAAACTTGATTTAAAGAACTGTAGCCACCCCCCGCGCAAACAATTATTGTTAAATTGTATTGCCTATATATGTATATGTGGCGAAAGCTACAAACAGTTTATGTTCGTGACTGCATAGAAATTGTGCAGCCGACATTTCCAGTCAAGTTCAATGTATGCGAGACTGCTAGAGGTGAGAGCCGCATATCTAAATTTGATTTCCATATATATTCAATGCGGTTTGATCCTCGATAGTCAGTTTGCCGTCGTACTCTGATGATAATCATGGAAGGTCGAAACACGTCCGTGAGTTGCGGCTGGCGGTAGTTTTGTTTTGTTGTTCGACGACTGGTCAAAATACAATGGGATTGGTGTTTACTTCAAGCTCGCAAACTTGATTTGAAGAATTACATTCCATTTTTCAAAATATTTTTACCTTTTCCTATGGTGTGTTTGCAGAATAATTTTTTGTATGCTAGACGTCATTCAAAAAGCCATTACTGATCGTAATTTATACAACAGATGAGAGTAAATATTTACTAATCACTTAATTGGAATTGAAATAGGCAAACTTGCATTTTTCTATATTCAGCCACAAAACAAAAGTTAGCTGTATGTATTGACACAATTAAAAAGTCAATAGGCGGCTAATTATGGACATTACGTGATGTTTTCAGAATAAAGACGAACCCGGTCTACAGGATGAATTGCCTTTTTAACAATTTAAAATGCTTAGCTAAGTCCAAAATTTGTCACAGACAGGGCACGAACCTGGGGACGTCCGCTCTAACCACGGAGCCACCCTGCTGCACTTTGGATAAAAATAGATGCTATATAAGTTCCACCTCGAGAAAAAGCTCACATAAAGCATGATTTAGTATATAACTGTAAATTGTGCGTAGTTTGTCGTAGTCTCAGAGGATGACGGTACCAGCTTGGAGCCCTGTCCTAGTCAAATTTTGGACAGTACATGAAAGGTTATTTATAAAGATAAAACCGGTGTACTGGCTGCTTTACATTTATCTACTTTTTACAATGCCTAGTTTCCTCTGACAACTGTATTTATATCATAGAACTGGTGGTTACCTCAATATCTCAATCTTGGTTTAAGAAAATATCTTCTATTAGACCAGTATCAATCGTATAAGGAACTCTTCCAGGACTATCCACAATTTACTGCTGGCGGGACTTGACTAGAGGCAGATTTGCTTCGGAGTCTGGGACTCTATCCAACAAGGGTGAGCATGGTCTACTGGATGAATTAACTATATACCTTATTCAATGTTTATTTAATACATGAATATATATATATATATATATATATATATATATATATATATATATATAATCATAATCCTGTCATTAGATTTCAGATCAATATATATGTTGTATTTTAAATTTAAATACGTATTCATGCACTTAATTTACAAAAATTTGTTTAGATGACCCATGAATTTCGAAAAGCGCAATTTTTATACGGTCCTGATTTTTATAGTGTTCATAAAAAGGTGAAAAAAATTTCGAATAATTAGAAATGCATTGGGTGTGCAGTTATCCACCTGTCTCTTTATTTACACATAATATCTTAATTTCTCTCCGTTTTATTCCTCCCGTTAACTCACTCACCAACTTTCGGTCCTCTCTCTCTCTCTCTCTCTCTCTCCCTTTCTTCACTGCGTCTGTAACTCTACTTACAACTCTTTCCCTTACTATCGCTTCTTTCCGCATCCTCCCTTTTCTCATCTTCCTTATGCATTCTCCCTTATTGTCATTTATTTATTTCTATATGCTACTTTATCTCCTTTTCTTTTTAATTATGTTGGCTAACTAAATGTATAAACGCTTCTATATATATATATATATATATATATATATATATATATATATATATATATATATATATATAACTGTTGTTGGTAGGTGTGGTGTCAGGATAAACTAAAAATTCCATAAGAAAGCAAATGCATTTATTCAACTAGATCAGTTCCGTCGTTATTGGCGCTTATCCATGGTTCAGAGAATTTATGCGAACAGAACTGAGGCAGAAGACATTTTGTTATGAGTTTTGAACTTGTCTCATATGCAAGCGACTATGATCTACCAGAGAGAAATACTTAATATAAAAGATCCTTTAAATCAAGTTTGCGAGCTTGAAGTAAACACCAATCCCATTGTATTTAACCAGTCGTCGAACAACATAACAAAACTACCGCCAGCCGCAACGCACTTGTTATGTTGTTCGACGACTGGTTAAATGTAATTGCCTTTTCTACACTATACAATTCTTAGTTTATACTGACATATGTAAGTAATTAATGGGTCAGGTGTTTATATCAAGACCGCAACCTTGATTATAATAATGGGATTGGTGTTTACTTCAAGCTTGCAAACTTGATTTAAAGAATTGTTACCAACACCCGCGCAATCAATTATTGTTTAATATGTAAGATGTTTTGATATAGTTTAAAGTTTCATGCATTGTGGGGAATCGATTGCGTAAAGGAAGATATCCAAAAAATCTCGATATTATGTCCTGTGGCAATTCCAGAAACTAATGGTAGGTGCACAATAATGATGAAACCGGTCAGGATGATCAATTAAAATTATTACTTTATACAAAGTTTATCTTGTACCAACTAAAAATTTGTGATAAAATCCTGTCGTAATATTTCAATCCAACTACATATATATATATATATATTGGACAGTAAGTATAGATATTATGCCTTTCACAGCGTTGATGTAGCTGCGTTTAATTTCGAATGTTTTTCGAGGTCATAAACATCATGCACAATTTCATTATGTTATTAAGTAACATTTCAATTCAAACAAATCCATAGGACAAAAAAGGGGGTAATTGCAGCGTGTCGGTTTACCCTTGTGTTTACTTAGAACGTATTTGGCTACTGTTCTGCATGATTTTCGGTCTCACCTCTTTAGGGCTCCGCGCCAATTTTATTCAAACTGTAGCAAATAGCGAAATGCAGAGAATGGCAGCACCTGTCACGAATTTAATTTAAACAAATTGCTTTAAAATAAATGGTGTAAAATAACATCAACTGAACGTAAATAAACAAGCGTGTCATTTCTGAAATAGGTACATTTATCTATTTAACAAAATGTTAACGCAAATATATATACTAATTTACATATCTTGTATGCAATTGTACTGGACGGTGGCCACTAATTAATGGCACTGGGCTTGAGCAGAAATAATCAGAGAAATTAAAAACTACTAATACGGGAAATGGACAGCGACATCAATGTAGATTAGCAACAGACTGCATAATCATTAGCTATTTATGAAATTGCAAGGTGCGACAGAAAGTAATTTTGAAACGAAAAGCTGAAGTTCGCAAGAAATTACTGCAAGTTGAAAAATAATCAAAAATGAAACCCGATTAAGAATGGATAGCAAATAACGATTCATTGTTATCTAATTTAATATGTCAGCTTGGAAAACAGAGAAGTCGCAAAATATACAGTTGTAAAATCAGATTATATGAATAATTGATCGATATATTATAAGACTAATATATATATATATATATATATATATATATATATATATATATATATATATATAGTGGTTATATACGTATAATAATGCACGTATAAGGCAAGTAATTTAACAAGATAGTCAGATAAAAATAATAGATAGATAGATAGACAATTAGATAGATAGACTGATATATATTTTGTCAATAACATTATTTATAAAGCTAAAAGTTATTTGCGATTGAACGGTATTTGAAAATATTCCGAAATGTAAACAGTTAGCACAATGTTTGTTTTTCACTTTTTAGTAAGGTTAATTGAGCGGAAATATTGTTTTGCTTTGTTTTCATAAGAGAAGATTGCGTGTCCTTCTGTAAATATTTATCAGCGTTCATTTGTCTTAGATATATTCGCGTAGTAATCATGTGTTTAATCTGTCAGTCTTTGAATAAGGTGGCATATGACAGCGAAATTTGACAATTATTATTCACCTGTTCATTTTTTGTCGGAACATCACCACATCGGACGTAATTGCATAAAGCGAATCAAATTTTTCTCTCGTAGATAATGCATTTCAAATGCCAAATCTTCGAAGTCAAATTGTAAATCCTTCAATGATTAGCATATTTCATTAATATCAACCTATTTATCCATAAATCCGTCTAAATATGCCGTTATATACAATAATCTATAAGTATTTATTGACTTGTCTACCTATATATACATATATATCTACCGATTGAATGATGGAAAGAAAGAAATTTATATATAAATTTATACTGAAAGAGACAGCCAGATTAAAAGATGAATAGAATGATTGGCTGAAAGATGGATAGATAGATTAGCTGGAAAATGGATAGTTAGATAGATGGACAGTTTTGGAAATCGATAGATGGATAAATATAAATTTATTTATATTTAATTAGTTACATGGGTAGAAACATAGGCAGATATTAGATAAAGGATTAGTTAGATAAATGGATACAGAAATAGAAAGTTGGGGGCTACTTAGGCATAGTCGTAGATAGATGGATATCTTTTGACCATTGTACTATTTTCGACCGTTCTACACATATTTGACGAGATGCTAAAACAAACAATTATTAGAAATAAAACGAACATTGGTTTCGCGGGTGGTGATAAATAATATTATAATCAAGGTTGCGGTCTTGATATAAACACCTGACCCATTAATTACTAACATATGTCAGTATAAAGAAAGAATTGTATAGTGTAGAAAAGGCAATTCATCCATTAGACCGGTTTCTAACTCATCACGTACTGGCCAGAATTTGCCACGGACAGGACTCGAACCTGGGCACGTATGCTTCGGAATCTGGTGCTCTAACCACTGTGCCATCCTGCCGCACACTACACTGCACACAATTTTCAGTTATATACTAACTATTGTAACTTGGTTAGTCTATTTTGTCCTTTAGATGGAGCTCATATAATATAATAATAATTGTTATCACCACCCGCGCAACCAATGTTCGTTTAATTATATAAATATTCATTTCAGTACCACTTCCCTATGTAGTGTGATTTCTGTTCAGTAATAACAGATTGGAGATGGTAAGTTGGAACTTTGGGTCTAAATGGATGCCATATGAGCTTCACCTAAAGGAAAAATAGACTAACCAAGTTACTTTAGTTAGTATATAACGGAAAATTGTGTGCAGTGTAGTGTGCGGCAGGATGGCTCAGTGGTTAGAGCACCAGATTCCGAAGCAGACGTGCCAATGTGCGAGTCCTGTCCGCGGCAAATTCTGACCAGTACATGATGAGTTTCAAAAAAAGAAAGAAATCGGTCTACTGGAGGAATTGCCTTTTCTAAACTATACAATTCTTAGTTTATACTGGCATATGTAATTAATTAATTAAAGGTGTTTATACATATAAATTAGTTCTCCTCCACAAACAGTATCTGACAGGTAAAATTGTTTCTTGAAGGAATTGAAATTACCTGATCAGCGTTTTGACTAAAGCAGCTTTCATTGTTCCAGTAATTTTCTTTTTGCATTATATTTCGATCTACTTTATCGTAGATCTTCATCAGATGCATTTCACGAAAAAATGAAGCAAGCGCATGGTAAAATTTTTGATCAATAATATGACTGTTAACGAGGAATTTGAAACAGATCATGGTAACAGGCTCATAAAAATTGATCTATTTGCCTGCGGAAACACTCAACGGAATATAAAATTGCTAAGCTTTTGTGCCATAAATGACGAGTGAATTTTTGTCCTTCAATTGAAATTGATGACAAATATCTGCTAGATTAAACAATCATTGATTGCGCGGGTGTTAGTAACATTTCTTTAAATCCAGTTTGCGATCTTGAAATAAACACTAATCCCAGTGCATTTAACCAGTCTTCGAACAACATAAAAAAAAACTAACGCCAGTCGCACGCACTTACGCGTTTCGACCTTCCATGTTCATCATCAGAGTACGACGGAAAACTGGCTAGCGAGAATCGAACCGCAATGCATATATATATGGAAAACAAAGTTGAATACGCGGCTCTTGCCTTAAGTAGTCGCGTGTACATTGTACTTGGCTGGGAATGTCGGCAGAACAATATCTATGCTTCCGACACACACACACAGACACACACACACACACACACACACACACACACATATATACATACATATATATATATATATATATATATATATATATATATATATATATAGACAGACAGACAGAAAGATAGATAGATAGATAGATAGATAGATAGATAATATATATATATATAGATAGATAGATAGATAATACAAATGGACAATCATTGATTGTTCGGGGGTAGTAATCCTAGATTAGCGTAGATAGACGTACAAGTTTATGTAAATAAATTTAACCGATTACGTATCATTTATTAACAACCTCCCACATACGCGACCCACGCCTACCTATAGATACATTAGTGGCTATTAAGAGATTTCCCGGTCATAAGTGTAAACGAAGTGGTTTAAATGAAAATGTAATCTTCGTTTATTAGTTTGTATATATATTGTGTGAATCATAAATCACTCCGAAGTGTCGTAATACTTTGCATGATTTCAAATTGAATTTTCGGTATCCAGAATAAACTCCAGTTTTGAGCTGGTGGTTTAACACGGTGTGTATTCACTAGTTCGGATCTTCTAGTGTTCGTAATCCTAGCTCCTGAAGATGAATTGTCAACATGCACGATACTCATAGTTCAATATCAGTACGTTATTTATGCATGTTGTAATTGATATTTACATCAGGTCCCATGTGCACACATTTGTTATTATAAACAACAGGCTTAAAACAAAGAAGGCCAATATGTTTTCACTACGCAACCGAGTATTTATAACGACTTCAAATTAGACAGCTCTTAGATTTAATAAAAAAATCTTGTCCAACGTTAGCCTGTATAGCAAGGCCCTCAACTTCATACCATTTTTCAATGTCGCTGATTTAGTCACCCAACTTACCTTATCTCAACTGCCCAATTGCCAGAGACAGTTTACCTTACATAAGACTTAAAATAAGCATTGTATATATTTACACCTTTCAGCTGACCTTGGGGTTTTCTGCAAGTATAGATTTTTTTATCCACAAACAGGCTATATATATATATATATATATATATATGTATATATATATATATATATATATATATATATATATATATATATATATATATAATAAAGTTACTAATTTCTTTTGCACTGAAAACGTGTGTTCGAGCAAAATCAAGAATTTTTAGTCCATTAATGTACTGAGCTTCAAACGAACCATTTTAACATTATTTACATCAGGGTCGCGATCTTGATACAATAACCAATCCGATTCTATATATGTACATGAGCCAGTATAAACTACGCGTTCAGGGTATCACTGCTTTCTTTCGTGGGTGGTAGATTTGCACTATCAGTTTCGCAAAGATCCGATTGATTCCCAGTTCCTGTTCGTCTTCGTGGAGACTGGGTGCTCGTCTGTTCCTCACTCTGACGGCTTCAACGAAATTCGTACTGACCACTGGAAATGATGTACTATCCAATCTTCGTTTACCACATTATTGAGATCATTGCACTGTGTGTGTGTGTGTGTGTGTGTGTGTGTGTGTGATTAGAAGCCTGAGAACGGTTTTGGAAATGTGGCGCCGAAATTTTTCCAGTCAACGAAGATTACATCGTGCCTCATTTCCAGTGGTTAGCACGAATGATCCTGAAGCCATCGGAGTGAGGAGACAAATCGGCACCCAGCCACCATGAAAACGAACTCGACGCTTACTTGGAAATAAGGATCAATCGGATCTTTGCGAAACTGATAAAACAACACGACTACCCACGAAAGAAAACTGTGGATACTCCGCATGTGATGATCGTACTGCGCAACTCAATCCAACACCGTTCAAGAGATATTAGACTTCCTTATTGGGAACTACTCAAGTACTTGATTTAAATTAAACGAACATTTGTTGCACGGACGGCGATCACAATTATAAACAATCAAGTTTGCAGTCTTGATATAAGCACCTGACCGATTTATTCCTTACACTTGTCAGTATGAACTGCGAATTGTATATAAAGTAGAAAAGGCAATTCATTCGGTTGACCGGTTTCGTCCTTTCAGGTGCGGCAAGGTGGCTCAGTGGTTAGAGCACCAGATTCCGAAGCAGACGTGCCCAGGTTCAAGTCCTGTCCGCTGCATATTCTAGCCAGTACCTGATGGGTTTCCAATAAGAACGAAACCGGTCTACTGGATGAATGGCCCTTTTTTACACTATACAATTCTTAGTTTATACTGGCATATGTCATTAATTAATGGTGAGGGGACACCATTTGTACCAAATTCCCAAGAAACTCCATGAAATCAATGGAGCCGGCTTATCCTCCAAAAGGAGTCAGCCGCAGTAAAAGTTAAGTTATATCAAGACCGCAACCTTGATTATAATACTTCCTTTAAATGTTTGTGAGCAAAACTGTTATTTCCCATATTATTGCGTATAAGATTAGCTACGTAACTAAAATTTTGCTTTAATGCGATAGAATGTGTTATTTTTAATAAAGTTTTTGAAGTAAGGACTTAAATTGATTTTGTATGTTTATGTCATTAAATCCACACATAAGTTAAATAATTTACCCAAAGGGACTTTAGAAATGAATATTGTGCCATTGTAGTCGGACTAGTCTATAAATGCACAATTGTTCGTTTAAAGCAGTTGCTCTCTCTCTCTTCCGAAAAGCATTACCTTGATACACCGATAACTAAATTTAACTTTTGTAAAAAAACTGCATTGCATAGCATGTGATGATATTTAGAAATATAATATTAACAAAAACTGAAGTTTATGCCTCCGGGTTGTGCCAATACTACTAATGTTTATTGTTTTTATTAGCAAACAAGTTGAACTATCAACTGTTAAACTTTGTGCAATCCACATATGCCCGACAATCGGAATTGTTAGGTGAAATTGCATCACCACAGGCAACCGTTGAATAAATTAACTAAACAAATTATTAAACAGTTTCGGGTGGTAGAACCAAATGTGTCCGCATTAGGCCTGTTGCGCCTGGTAACAAGATATTTAATTAAATCTGAATTGATTACAACGTTGATGATAAAATTTAGTTAGATTGGAGTCACCGCTTCAGATAAACACCAATCTTTTTGTCATTTCGCTAAATATGGCAAAAACTCCAACAGTCATTCGAACTGACGCGTTTCATCATACAATTTTCATCATCAAACATAATAGTTAACTAGCTGATGAATGAAAATCTTTGTCCTTATTTATAACAGTCATACAGTTATTGTTAAATTGCTTTGCCTATATATGTATATGTGGCGAAAGCTGCATACAGTTAAAGTTCGTGACCGCATAGAAATTGTGCAACCGACATTTCCAGTCAAGTTCAATGTATGCGAGACTGCTAGAGGTGAGAGCCGCATATCTAAATTTGCTTTTCATATATATTCAATGCGGTTTGATCCTCGATAGTCAGTTTGCCGCGCCAGTGCGTTGCGACTGACGGTAGCTTTGTTATGTTGTTCGACGACTGGTTAAATACAATACGGTTGGTGTTTACTTTAAGGTAGCATTTGTTGCTCGAGTGTTGATAACAATTCTTTAAGTCAATTTTGAGATAAAAATCAATCCCATTTTATGTATCTAGTCGCATAGAATAGGTATACAAGCATCAATTAATTACAATGAACACGTGACTGCAAGGGGCGAGAGCCGCATTTCTGATTCCAAATATACTTGACACTAATTAATGTCTAATGAATGCGGTTTCATTTAGATGTACGTACATGTGTATCAATTATATTTAACTGAATCTTTTTAATTATATATACACATATACATGCACGTGCGTGACGTACACCTGTTTAATGTTATGCCAATAACTATAATTAACAAATTTATCCTTTGTACAACAAGGCAAGAATGTATGGATTTACTGGAGTAACAGGTAATCAGAAATAGTTGTAATTCTCAATTTCGGTGAACTATAGCATACATTGATATCAATTATGTTGGTACCATGTACAGATTCGGCAACCATAATGTTAGTACCATGTACCTTTTTGGTAAAATAATGTTGGTAGCGGTTACTAACACAATAGTCATAGTGTTAGTATCCTTTACAGACTCGGTATATTTTTATTATATAGTTTGAGTTAGCGTTGAAGTCGCATTGTCGAGACTTTATATGATGTTAGCTTCACTACTGCGTGTTTACACATTCGTCTAGGAGATTGTACCGTCCTATTATTCCACATTCTTTGACCAAATGTATAGTGGTTAAAGGGCGTACTGATGAGTCGCCAGTAAGCACGAAACGAATGTGCATGAGCTTATACCTTCCGTTCATGCTGTCTTTGGTTTATCCTTCTGGTCACAACTGAAATAATTTCTTTCTAGGTTCGCAACACCTAATACATACTTGCATATGTATTAGCTCTCCGCAACAAACAGTATTTAAATGTTATACAACCTGAGTGGTTTGAATTTAAATTTAACACGTGCATTGGTCATTCGGATTTCTAATTCTATCACTCATAATGACATGTGTTTATGACGACTGTTTCTGAATTATTGGTCTCCCTCCCACCAGAAAATGTGAGAGCAATTTCAATTACGTTATCTTACATCGAGTGTATAAAACAAATAGTCTAATGCATGAAAATGGTTAATACTTATTCGGCCACTCTAGTCTCACTTAGATGAACAAAGGAGTTACGGAAATGCACATATACATATGTGACACGCGAATATCTAGCGGAAGATCAGTCTGAAGTATAAATATTATAGCCAGAAGAAGTACCACGCTCGCTTTATTAATTTGGTTTTTTTAAACTGGTGAAGATGGACCAACTTAAGAAGGCTGCCGATAAAGACAGCCGAAATATTTTGATAAAGAACGAAAGCTACTGGAAAAAGAACAGCCGCGTTAATCAAAACACGGTTCAGGTAATTTCAATTAATCCAGATTCACAAAACAATTTTACAATAATTGATTGCGCGGGTGGTGGTACAATTCTTAAATCAAGTTTGCTAGTTTGAAGTGAACAACAATCCCATTGTATTTAACCAGTCGTCGAACAACACAACTAAACTACCGCCAACAGTAACGCACTGACGCGTTTCGACCTTCCATGATCATCATCAGAGTACGACGGCAAACTGAATATCGAAGATCAAACCGCATTGAATATATATGGAAATCAAATTTAGATATGCGGCTCCCACCTCTAGCAGTCTCGCATACATTGAACTTGACTGGAAATGTCGGCTGCACAATTTCTATGCAGTCACGAACATTAATTGTTTGTAGCTTTCGCCACATATACATTTATAGGCAATACAATTTAACAATAAATGTTTGCGCGGGTGGTGGTAACAATTCTTTAAATCAAATATGCGAGCTTGAAGTAAACACCAATCCCATTGTATTTATCCAGTCGTCGAACAACATAACAAAACTTCAGCCAGCCACAAAATCTTTTCATTTTATACTTGACAATAAATTAGACTTTACCCTCATTAATCAGTTTGTCGTTGTGTTCTAATGGTTAGGATGGTAAATAAAAATACGTCAATACGTGCGACTGACACTAGTACATCTATAGAGGTTGACAGATCAAATAGAAGGAGAAGTGTATTTATCTTACTTTGCAAAATTGATTTCATTAATTTTGGTATTATGCTGATTTACCTATCCCATATTTCTCCAACATATGCATGCGGAACTATGTGTTTTGTCGGATTTTACGAATACATTGCTAGTATGTGGAGTTTTTATTAATATTCATGAATACAAGTCCGTAAATATTTACAAAAATTCGAAAAAATAACGAGATATGCTTTGAAGGGTTGTTGCGCAGTGCGAGCTTCATATGATGACCTATGGCGAGTTTCTTTCGCGGGTTGTTGCTTTGCACTAGCAGTTTCACAAAGATCCGACGGATCACCACATCGCTGTAGGCATCTTGGATAGTACCGCATTTCCAATGGTTAGTATGAAAGATGTTGAAGCCTTTGACAGAAAGGGACGAATACGCGCACCCAGCCTGATCGAAGACAAAACAGATGCGTACTTGGAAATGGTGATCAATCGGATCTTTGTGAAACTGATAGTGCAAAGCAACAACCCTGCGAACGCAACTCGCGGTAAGGCAACAATAACGAGACATGTCAGGGTTTTCTCAAGTGAATTAATTTTGCGTTAAAATATCTACAACGAGTAAATTGTTATGATACTGCATAATTACCTGAACCAACAGGAGATTGTTCTCAGCTCCCCTTTTCCGCGGATGTATTTAGGGCACATATCTCGATGGTCTTCCTCAGTTCATGGCTTATGACTCAATGCAAATACTCACTTGCTTTGTTATTTTGTGTCATGAAATGAAGAGGTGAGCTGCAAAATGTGTCCGAAATACATTCGCTAGAAAAAGAGTACATGGGAACCATCCCGTGTTTGTCACACCACAGGTCAGGCAATCAAGTATGTATGTCTTTTGAAGATCTTCACATGCACAAAAAATAATTACGCAACAGGCCGTGTGTGGCAATTAACCACGTAATCACATTTTAGTCATGGACTTTTGCAAATTTAGTTGAGGTCTGGTAAGCAACTACACATTTAAGTGATCATTGATTTTTTGCCCGTTCAGCAAAAAATAAATTTTGCTATCTTTATTGTTTTTTATTTAAATAAATCAAGTTTTTTTACCAATTCTGTGCTCTGATCACCGTGAAATATGCTATTAAACGAAGATTGCGATTTCGTCGGCTTATTCTCCATAAAGCGAATAGCATTACTCTATTTTGTACCTTTTAAAGTAAATTAACTGATTGGTTCTTATTCCTAATCGGAAAATCTTATTTAATCGATAAATATCATCACTAGCCAAATGTATACTTCCTTTCTTCACAGATTAGCTGTTGATCGCCGCTTTCACAATTTTCATCTATAATTCCATTTTTTACTACCTCAGCTACCTCCATATTTTCTACCTGCTATTCGACAATGCCTCTTTGAATATTGGTTCCAGTGATTTTCCATTCATAATGTTATTCGTAAATTTTATTCCATCGATCTCGTCAGATTATTCTAGTTACATGTAAAGAGGCACTTACAGCCCTCCTAATAAACCTCATTGCCAAATTGGTTTTTGAAAAACTAGATCCGTATTGTAGACGCCAAAATAAATTTAGAACCTCACAATAATTTCATCCGTGTTAGCAATACAATTTAGCAATAATTGATTGCTCAGATGGTGGTAACAATTATTTAAATCAAGTTTGCGAGCTCTAAGTAATCACCAATCCCATCGTATTTAACCAGTCGTCGAACAACATAACAAAACTACCGCCAGTCGCAACGCACTGACGCGTTTCGACCTTCCATGAACACCATCAGAGTACGACGGCAAACTGACTAGCGTGGATCCAACAGCATTGCATATATACATGGAAAGCAAAATTAGATTGACATTTGTTCTACCAGAATACTGATTTTTCCAGCTAATTCTGGTTCTAGCTCTTCGGCTGGAGACTCAAAACCCGTGTTACGAATTATGACAACGTTTACAATTATGAACAACTAGGATTTCGCTCGCACAAAGCGCTCTCTTAAGTAAAACATTTTAAACAAAAATATATGTTTATTGAACATTTCTGATACTCGGCTGCTACCTACAGAAACCAATTGAGCATTTTTTTGTTGTAATCTTATACTCCGTTTTGATAATTCAGAGATGTTAATTTTTCGAGCCCTTTCCAAGGCAAATTCTGGACAGTACGTGATGAGTTCCGTAAAAGGACGAAACCTGTCTACTGGATGAATTGACTTTTCCACACTATACAATACCTAGTTTATACTGACAAATGTATGTACATAATGGGTCAGGTGTTTATAGCAAGTTCGCAACCTTGATTAAAAGTAACAAAATTACTATGTTGTTTCATCTAGCCCCAGATGATTTCTTAGCGATGTTAAGTTAATTTACCGCCTAAGGTGAGTGCTCATTTCACTACGGTTTTAATTTATATATGGACAAATTCAGAGATCGGACCCAGCAAGGCATTCGAAGAAACTGCCCATAATATAGATCTGCGAGGTTGAAAGTGCATCTCCAAGTGTAACCACAGTAGACTGATCAGGTTACCTAGAGAAAAAAATATGTAAAATCTACGCGTAACATTATGAACGTGACAGCAGTTGCAAAGACCTTAGGTACTATGTTATGCTAAGAAGAGATGGATGAAATGATCTGAGGTAATCATTAATCATAGTACGAGAATAAATTTGTGATTTCGAAGAAAAACTACTAATAAATAAAAGTAAACCATCATTGATTTCGCGGCTGGTGGAAACAATTATTTAAATCAAGTTTGCGAGTTTGAAGTAAACACCAATCCCAATTTAGTTCGACTGGTTAAATACATTGGGATTGGTGTTTACTTCAAGCTCGCAAAAACTAATAAATAAAACAAACATTCGTTGCGTGGGTGGTGATAACAATTGTTTAATTCAAGGTTGCGTTCTTGATATAAACACCAGTCCAATTGTATGAAACATTTGCCAGAATAAACAAAGTATTTTATGATGCAAAAAAGGCAATTCGTATAATAGACCTTTTTCGTCCTTATTGGGAACTCATCACGTATTGTCAAAAATTTGCCGCGAATAGGGTTCAAACTTGGACACGTCTGCTACGGAATATGTTGCTCTAACTAATGAGCCACCCTACCGCATACGACACAATTTTCAGTTATATACCAACGATTGTTTCTTTGTTAGCCTTTCATTTGTGTGGAGTCTATATAGCATACTTTTAGACCTAAAGGTCCAACTCACCACCCCCAATCTATCATAAAAGAACAGATATCTCGCTAGCTGGGGACGTGGCATTGAATTGAACATTTATGTAAAGTGGTTAGTGATGACATTTATTTTAGTCAAGGTTCCGAACTTGATGTAAAAACTAGTACCATTATATGCATACGTTATTCAGTATAAGCTAAGCATTTTAACAGTAGAAAACGCAATTCATTTAGTAAACCGGTTTCGTACTTATTGGACACTCTTCACGTAATTTCCGCAACAAAATTTGAGCAGTACGTGAAGAGTTCAGAGTACGGTCTAAACCAATCTATTGGATGAATTGCCTTTTCTGCATTATACAACGCCTAGTTAATACTGACAAATATGTGCATATAATGGTACTGGTGTATAAATCTAGATCGCAACCTTGATTTCAATAGCTAATAATTAGAACAATCATTGATTGCACCGATATTAAAGGCTTCCTTAAATTAAGTTTCGAGCTTCATTTGGAAAAAAGCTAATAAATTTGTTTATATAATTCCACATAATTTTACAGTTACGCTTGGTATTTCCTTCTATGTGCTTCATCTTCAATAGGAAATAATGGTTCGGGTGCACATGATGAAATGTATGAAGTTGTGCAAAATTTTGACCTAGTAACCGCTACACGGAATCTATTCTCTTTCATACGAAGGCACGTTGTTTTTATATTAAATTTTACGGAGGTCAATCTCATTTTTCGCTCACATACAATAACTATGCTCTTCTGCCAAGCCCTATTATATGGGTCATTCGGATATTTTTTATCAACAATATAGCGTAATTTGTACATTTTTGACATTTAAAACATTTGAAATACCTTATTTTGCATATCAGGTAATCGCTTGATCAAACCCACTAAAGGAAATCACCCTTTGCTCGTTGATCTGGTCACTCGTACTGTCAAATTTTGACTGATACACTGAAGTATAAGTATATTACCAGACAAATTGTTAATATAACTGTTTATATCAAGACCGCAACCTTGATTATAATAAAAAAAACTGTTAAGAGTACTGTAACAAATAGTTATAATAAACTCCAGAATAGTAAATAGAGAAACTGGGAAACACACACACACACACACACAACCATACACATACACACGCAGAGCTAAGAATGCGTTTTCAGAATGATATCCTAGGTAACATATTTAATGAGCTAGGTTGAAAAATCTTTGATGTCGCGGAGGCTGATAAAAATTATTTAAACTAAGTTTTCGAGTTTAAGATAAAGATCAGTCTTGTTGTGCTAATGGGTTTAGTGTTTATCTCATGTTTGCAAACTTGATTTAAAAATAAGCAAGGATAGAATTTATATATTGTTTGTGGTGGAGGACTAATATATATGCTGTCGTGCTCTGATGATGAGTAGCTTCAGTCCGAGTGCAGTATTGGGCGTTATTCTTTAGCCAGTGACGGGTTGACGTCATACGAACAAACTGAGCTGCTGTAAAAATCAAGTTTAGAAATATAGCACCGCTTCTTAATTAAGGAATAAATCAGCTAACTCTGTACAGTTACTGGTGGAAACCTTGAGTTGTATGGCAATGAAGATTGCTACACAACACTAGTAGTCATCTAATACTAAATCAGATATTTTATATGTAGGTATGTGTGGTATACTCGCAATGTAGGACAAAACAGTGCAAAAACCTCAAGGAAGCCATTCTTCAGGAAGAATTATTTATTAACATCGCAAAAAGGATGTTGTACAGAGATCCGTGGCATTTCATTTCTGTACGTTGATAAGATATGTATTTTCATAAAGGCTGTTTAAAGTTTACTATATGTAAGAGAGCACAGCAATAATCATAATTTAAGAATTTAAATCAAGTTTGCGATATTGATATAAACATCAGTCCCCTAATATATATATATATATATATATATATATATATATATATATATATATATATATATATTACACAGTATATTTATAATTAGGAAGAAAAAACACATTAATAACAAAATGGATAATGACCATATATTTCGAGTTTACTAAACTTCACTTTACAATCTTTCATTTATATACATCCTGAATTAACATTTGATTATGTAGTTGGCAACAAATCTGACTCGATTTTACTTCTATTTATAGTTTTGGCTGATTTGTATGTGTCCCTGTTTGCATGTATAGGTCTTTCTCGCCGTATCGCAAAGTGATGTCTGAGATCTGGTCATTATTGTATTGATGGCTTGATAGTTAATCATCTGTTCGCATTTTTGGCTGTTACGTGTACGAGTGCTATTTTTTCGAGTGTAGTCTTTCGTTTCACCTTTTTGCGCAAATTTGTTTTCTTCACTTGGTAACAGCACAAGTGCGGATTGCAGTGTTGAACGCTCATATATATATATATATATATATATATATACATTTATATATATACATTTATTAATATTAACTAAGTATTTTATAGTGTTGAATAGACTACTCATCTAGTAGAGCGATTTTGTCCTTATTGGAAACTCATCACGTACTGTCCAGAATTTGCCTGGGAAAGGGCTCGAACCTGGGCAATTCTGCTTCGTAATCTTGTGCTCTAACCATTGAGCCACTCTGCAGCACTGGACGGGTTGCCTTTTCTACATTATACAAGGCTTAGTTAATTCTGAAAAATATATGTATACATACTTGGATTGATGGTATTTAAAGATCGCAACTTTGGTTTAATTAATTGTTATCACTGTCCACGAAGGCAATGAACGTTCAATTATACCAGATGATTTACCTCTGTTACCTGATACCATCTTTTAATTAATTGTTATCACTCTCCGCGAAAGCAATGAACGTTCAATTATACCAGATGAGTTACCTCTGTAAACTGATTCAATTTTTATTTATATTGACATCATAAGATTAATAAAAAATCCTGCAATTAATCTGCAATTCAGTAGAAGTTCCTCAAGTGGCATGGAGTCTGCGTTATAAAAGCAGGTTGGGGATGACTAGTCAGAGCTTCAGGTCTTGAACGAAAGTAATCCTAAAGCAAAAGTAGTTATATAACTTAAAATCGCATGCAGTGTACGATAAGGATGGTGCAATGAACAAATTCCTAAAGTCCGAAGCAAATGTGCTTCGATTGAAGATTTGTGAGCGGAGTATTCTGGAAAGTATTTGATAGGTTTCCACTAAGAGTTGAACTGATCTACTAGATGAATTTGCATTGTTACTGATGTCTAATATTTGGTTTAAACTGACAATATATATATATATATATATATATATATATATATATATCTAAGCATGTTCATGTCATTAAGCTTTAATTGAATATTTTTTTCGTTGCCTAATGTGTTTCATAAATATAAATCGGGGGTGAATATTTAAGACTTCAGGTCTTAAGATATTCATAATTGGTTCCGCATAAAGTAAAACTAACCAAAGCACAAATTTGAGTACGACATAAAGTTTCATGTTGTGTGCGGCAGATATTACCCAGTGGATAGATTCCCAATCTCGAAACAATGTGTTCCTGATTTTTGAATCCGCCAACGGAAAATTCTGGACAGTACAACGAGTTTTACCAAGAATAAAACCGCCTTTGCGGCCTGATACAATGCTGAGTTTATAATGACTATATATATATATATATATATATATATATATATATATTAAATCAATATCCCGCCATTATACTACGATTCAACATATAAAAGTATATCAATATATATTTGGTTATACTGCAAAACCTGAATATATTTATGAAATCGATAAAGGTAGTATCAGATAGAAAATTCAATTCGTCCAAGAGAAAAGTTTCATTTGTGCTGCGCACTTATAATTTGAGCTATTGGTGCTTGGCTTATTATCGAAACTCGTTTCCAACGTCTCCAAAGCTGCTCATAGCAAGCCATTTCAAGTCATATACTAAATGATGACTTTCAGTAAATCAAACCTTTTGATATATTATTCTCTGCATCGCTACGACCTTAATTTGCAAACTTTCATCCTTGATCTTTAATTGTCGGACAGGCACCATGCCGCGGGAATAATATTGACTCAAAAGATGATGACACAATAATGAAATATAAGTTGCTGCTATCAATTAAACATTTCATAAAATTGAAATTACAATTCATCAACTAGACAGGATATATCATTAATGAGCACTAATAATTTTCTAATATATTAGGAATATATATATATATACATATATATATATATATATATATATATATATACATATATATATATATATATATATATATATATATAAACAATGTAAGCGTTTAACACTGCAATCAACACTGGCGTTGTTACCACGTGAAAACTTTGCGCAACGAGGTGAAACGATCAACTATACTGGGAAAAATAGCACTTGTATATGTAACAGTGAACAATGCGCACAAATGGTTAATTCTCAAGCTATCAAAACAATAATGACAAGATATCAGACATCACTTCGCAATACTGCGAGAATGACCTTTACATGCAAACACGCATACACACAAACACAAACGCATACACACTCACCAACTAGTCAAAACAAGAAACAGCAGTAAAAACGAGTCAGATTTGTTACCACTAGCATAATCAAATGAAAACCCAAAATGTATAAATATGTATGATTGTATAAGAGAGGATTAGTATTCACGAAATAAATGGCCTTTATCCACTTTGTTATTTGTGTTTTCCTATTTATAAGAATACTGTGGTAAATTAAAAAGGAATGGACATCATAAAGATTATCAAAGAGCGGGGTCAGCCTTTTACCCGCAAGGAACTAAACACTTATATTGCAGCCAACTGTACATGTGCCAAACTTCTAGAAAGAATTAAGTTCTTCAAATCGTGTTTAGAATCAGATGTTGTGCCAAAACGATTCCTCAAGCAATGCAGAAGAAATAACCAAAAACCGACGAATAAACTTATAAGTCGCTTATTGCTCAACGGTATCGAGGACAACCAATCAAAACTGCAAGATGCTGAGAGCATCATTCAATCTCTGGGTTGTCAAATTGCAAGACTGAACGACGGCGAATACACCGCTTTCACAAAGAAGATAGAAACACTGATGAAAATAACAGCGGACAAAGAAACCAAGGACCTCACGAGAGACCTGGACAAATTTCCTACGCAATCAAAATTTCCTACGAACCCAGACGCTTTTATTCACAATTATTCAAAAGTGATCTTGTCAAAACACCAGAAAGAATTACTCTCCTTAGGAGCAAAATTCTGCGTAGTCAAGAAAAACCTAAGTGAACGTGACATTATTGACATTCAGGCTGGAACGGAAAATTTCTACAATGACTTAACGAAAGACACCGCCCCACATGCATTCAATGGACAAGGACTGAAAGCTGAGATAGTAAGCGCACTAGAACAATACAAGAAGGAATTCAAAGGCAGCCAAATCATCACAAAACAGCACATAGACGAACTCAAAAAACTCCAATCAGACAAATCCATACGACTTGCCACACCCGACAAAGGATCAGGAATTGTTATACTTGAAGCCGACGCTTACAGGAAGGCCATGAACGATATAATAAATGACCAATCTAAATTTAAGCATGACATCAAACAGAAAGATGATTCAACGAACATCGAATCAAGAATTAATGCAATTTTGAAAAAGATGGAAAAACATGTTCTAACATCGATGGCTGACTCCGAGATTAGATCAAAACTCACAGAAGACATCCAAAAAGCAAAACCAGTCGGAACAAACACCGCAAGATTGTACGGCAAACCAAAAACTCATAAAGCCGTGACAGCCTCAGGAGCTCCTTCGATGCGGCCCATTATGTCAATGATCAACGCTCCACAACATAAACCAGCCAAGTTTCTCTGCAAACTACTTGAACCAATACGGAGCATCATAAACGCTAACACTATCAAGGACTCCTTCGAACTAGCAAATGAATTGAAGGGGAAGAACATCCTACAGAATAAAATGGTCTCGCTTGACGTCGCATCCTTATTTACAAACATACCACTGGATAAGACAACGGAGATCTTGTGTGACCTCATCAAAAATGAGTTTTTTGACTTCCCTATAGACACCAATGACATCAAAGACCTCATATTAGCATGTACTAAAAACGTGCAATTTACATTCGAAGGAATATACTACCGTCAGATCAATGGTGTAGCTATGGGAAGTTGCATCGCACCCCTCCTGGCAGATGTATACATGTATCACCTGGAAAAAACGAGCCTAAAAGGTATAATTGACCAGTGCGCACTCTACAAAAGGTATGTAGATGATATCTTGTTGTTCATCTCAGAAGCAGCAGACCCTTCCGAAATCCTCAAACAAGCAAATGGAGTCGATCCAGACATCAAATTCACTCTCGAGGTAGAGAAAGACGACAGTTTTCCCTTCCTTGACATCAAAATCACTCGAGAAGCAAACGGAGATTTGACACTGGCCATACATAGAAAATCCACTTTCACCGGACAATACATTCACTACAACAGTAGTGTGCCAAAATCCCACAAAAGAAACTTAGTAAACAACCTAGCAAACAGAATCAGGAAGATCTGCTCTGAACACAAGATTGAGGAAGAACTGGGCTACCTCAGGAAAATTTTGCTAATGAACAACTACCCAGAGCGTTTCATTGATGTCAACATCAGACCACGGCAGATTCGTACTAGAGAGGATACCGGCAAGCAGGTTTTCCTAAACTTACCATTTAGAGGCGACGTACCAGCCTCAATAATTGCACGGCGGCTGAATAGAATAACTAAGGACAACTTTCCCAGTGTTAAAGTTAATATGACATTTAGTACACAGAGAATCATGAGGTTGGATGCCAAAGATCAATTGCCAATTCTCTCCAAATCATTCATAGTCTACAAATTCTCATGTATGTGCGGTAGCACATATATCGGACGTACGAAGAAGCAATTGATAAGCAGAATCCAGCAACATTTGCCACAGAAATTGATTAACAAAGGCTTGCCACCGTCAGGAAAATCAGCTATTTCCGATCATATATTGGCAACGGGGCACCCTGTCAATTCGACCAATTTCACAATTCTACATAAAGCAAAATCAGAAAAATTATTATTTATCTACGAAGCACTTTACATAAAACAACAAGCACCTGACCTTAATATTCAAAAGTTTCATCAACATGATATCCTTATCGACTGGCCAAGAATAACAAAATTCAACAACAATCTACTAGTATCCAGCCGAGAACAAACAGGCCCTCGACTAGAATCAACAAACGTACAATCGGATTGGCAACAAACTGAAGTGGAAATAACAGAGGCGCATACGATGACAGAAGTCTCCAAACAATGTAAGCGTTTAACACTGCAATCAACACTGGCGTTGTTACCACGTGAAAACTTTGCGCAACGAGGTGAAACGATCAACTATACTGGGAAAAATAGCACTTGTATATGTAACAGTGAACAATGCGCACAAATGGTTAATTCTCAAGCTATCAAAACAATAATGACAAGATATCAGACATCACTTCGCAATACTGCGAGAATGACCTTTACATGCAAACACGCATACACACAAACACAAACGCATACACACTCACCAACTAGTCAAAACAAGAAACAGCAGTAAAAACGAGTCAGATTTGTTACCACTAGCATAATCAAATGAAAACCCAAAATGTATAAATATGTATGATTGTATAAGAGAGGATTAGTATTCACGAAATAAATGGCCTTTATCCACTTTGTTATTTGTGTTTTCCTATTTATAAGAATACTGTGGTAAATTAAAAAGGAATGGACATCATAAATATATATATATATATATATATATATATATATATATATATATATATATATATATATATAGTATATATATGCTGAGACATGCACATATTGAGTTTAGTTACTGAGACAAATTCTATGTTTAAAACCAGTGGTGAGTAAATAAAATAAAATATAAATAGAACATTTCCCACAAGTTGTGTTTTATTCCTGTTCGTACTGTGTGAACCCTGAAGATGAGACTGGAAATTCGGTCTCGAAAATTCGGAAAAAGAACAATAGCAAATCTTGTTCCAACGTCATTTTCAGACAATCAGCTGATGGTTGGCTTAAAAAAGATGGGACAAGTGAGAACCCATCAATTGAGGCCAAAAATTACATCAACTGAAAACAATCAAAATTCAAGATTTTGCCGACCTAAGAGTGCTATCGATTGTCCCGCACAAGAAAAATGCCATCAAATCCACAAGAAGATGGATAGCGCTGCGCAACGAGATTGTACAGATGCCTGAGGATGGTGCTAGAAATGAAGCATCGAAACGTCGCCAGTAAACAAAGATGTGATAGAACCGCATTTCCATTGGGACGAATACAAACCCAGCCCCATGGAAGACAAAAAGGAAATGCAATTCGTGATAAATTGGCTCTTTGTGAAACTGTTAGTGCAAAGCTGGTACCCGCGTACGCAAAACGCGGCATTGGAAAATATGAAGCTGGCACTCCGCAATCAAATTTAAAAAAATACTTGCATTCAGTTTGTCAATTTTTCTGCTTGTTTAATATTTTTTTGACAAGATCTTGCTAACTGACAATTAAGAATAAAACGCATGTGTCATGTACGCATCGGTAAAATCTAACAACTAATATATATATATATATATATATATATATATATATATATAATATTCATTATGGTCCTTATTTAAGGGGTAGTTATTTAACTAATTTAACAAGGAATTACGATTGTTTCAAATTAATTTAATTTTGGGTGATGATAAAGCTAATAACTTATAGAAGGCTTTGGTTTATTAGAACAAATATTATTAGAATCTTAAAAAAGATACAAAAGCCTTTAGTTATGCCTATTCTTAAATTAATTTCCACTGAACAACACAAGGCTATTCTTTACTGTAAGAAAAACTTGTTATCCACACTAAATCTACAAGGTATTTTTTCTCCGCGGAGAAATATATTTTGTATTACTAGTATAAGATTTCTAAATTTTTATTTGAAATGTCTAAGTCTGTGTAATTTTAGCTTCTTATGTTTAAGAAAGCTTGCAGAGACAATATTTTTCTCTTTGAAATATATTTTTCTGAAGATTTAAAAATTTTAAAATCGTTTGAAACAGGTATTTTTAGTTCGTACAATTAACATTTAATTGAAAAAATGAAACAACTTGATGTCTTTACCATTCAAAACTATTTTGATTTTTATATTCAGGTATACCTTTAACGAAATTTATAAAATGCCTGCGTTTCCTTTTCTGTTTATATTATAAAGTAAATTTCCTTAGATATTTGGCCTTCATAATTATTACAGTTAGAAAAAATAGAATTCTCAATATGTGTACTTTGTACATATCTCAATTTACATATTGATGCCATTGTGGTTTTATAGTGTTATATTAGCGAATAGGCTTAAATTTTGACAAATTATTGGTACAAGTTATTGCCACGGTGAGATATATTTCGCAAATTTAAAGATTGTTAATTAAGACGTAACACTTGACACATGAACATTACTTTAAGCAACGGTTTATGAAAATAATGTTTTAGTTTTAGGAATAAACGAATAATATATAGCAAATGGTTTTGAAGATGAAAGTGGATAATGAGCTTTAAAGTAAAAGTAATGCTAAATATATTCTAAAGTATATTTTTATTTGCATTATGTTGACTATCTTTTAAATCCATATTTGATTTAGCTAACTTAAATAATGACCAGTTTAAAAGATCACAGAAACGATATTGGTCAGCTTATATAAATTTCTATTGGTTGTTTCATATTCATATATAAGATTTTACTAACTCTTATTAAGGATAGCACTTATAAGATAACGTTATTTACAAGTAGAAGAAACAATAAAAGTTTTATTTAATTTTATATATATATATATATATATATATATATATATAAATATATATATATATATATTCTCTGTTGTTTTATAGTAAGAAAAAATACGGCACGGGAAGTACTCCAGCATTGACAATTATACTTCTATGAATAAAATAATGATATTCATTAGGAATTAATAGGATTCATAGTACCATTAACATGTGCAAAAATAAAAACAAATTTCATTACATACAAGAACCGTTTGTTTCTAATTTTCTTTCCAAGTATCTACAAATGAACATCTCTTTGCAAATAAAATAAAAGGTAATAAATTATTTAAAAAATGTAAACATAGAAGAATGTAAACCTGCACATGGAGAGGGTACTATGATTTTATTAAGGCTCGAATTCCAAAATAATTAATAGGATGTTAAAATACAATGCGACCATCAACGTTCCTTGAACAAATTTATCTTTAATATATTTTTAAAATCAAGGTTGCGACCTTAATGTAAAAACCAGTCACATTATATACATACATTTATCAGTATAATGTAGTAAATGCCATTTATCCAGCTGATCGGTTTCGCCCTTATTAGAAGCTCATCACAAACTGTCCATAATTTGCCTCGGACAGGGCTCGAACCTAGGAAATTCTGCTTCTGAATCTGTGAATTGTAACCATCAAACAACACTGCTTCCTAAATGAACTATTCTACATTACAAAGCACTTGGTTTATACTGAGAATTATACATATATATAATGGGAAGGGCATTTATATAAAAATCGAAACCTTGTTTTAAAATAATTTTTCTCAGTGCCCGCGCAACTAATCCTTGTATAATTCACATTGCTTGATGTTAATAAAGATTGGGGGGTTATTTTTTAAACCGTCCTTATTGTAAATATGGCAACTCCTTGTACACTTGTCAAGTTTTTGAAACCACGGTGTGCCAATACGGTTTGCAACGGGAGAATTGTACTTTCTTGTATCAGTAATATATGTTGAAAAATACTTTATATATTTGTAAAACTTTATTATGAAAAACAAGATTATTCCACACAATATAAAGTATTTAGAAGTTTTCATTACAAACGTTATGCTACTTTAGTTTCATCAGTAGGTAGTTTTCATGAAAACCTAAATTCAGCAAAATTGGTAATAAAATTCACAATTCTTCTCATGTGTAAAAAGAAAAAGAAATTTAATCAGATACAAGAATCATATTTTTCTCATTTTCTTCTGAATATGAATATATAGAGAGTATATATACCCTATTCAAAGAAAGACTATTAATGCATATATATCTTATTCCATGGATTATGGTTCTTATTTCTCATATATATATATATATATTATATATATATATAGTGTATATATATATTATATATATATATATATATATATATATATATATATATATATATATATATATATATATATATATATATATATATATATATATATATATATATATATATATATTGTTTATACACATGGGCATATAAATAGATTTAAATATTAACAAATCTGTATTTGAATGATATATTTTGTCCATTGAAGGACTAACAGGGTTGCTTATATGATGTGCATAATATATAGTGTATACAAGTATAAATTATATATATATATATATATATATATATATATATATATATATAAATCAATATATAGATAATAATAAAAGATGTGGGAAGAAATCACATGGCTGCTGGTATACACATTCGTATAGAAGATTGTACCATCCAATTTTTCCCACATTCCTCACTCAAATCTATAGTGTGTGTGGGGCGTAATATCCACCTATACTGACGAGTCGCCAGTATGCACGAAACTTATGAGCACATGAGTTTATACTTTCCATTCATGCTGATCTTGGTTTATTCTTCTGGTTCTATTTGAACAAATTTGCTACTAGGTGTGCAACATATATCATATAATCTAATACACAATAACGATAAACATACCATCGGCTCTGTTTATTAACAGTTTTTGTCACTATTTCGTTTTCTGCAAATTATCTTCTGGTGCTACTTTAAAGTCAAGCGACAACACATGTGATACAACGCTTAACACAACGCCAGTGGCGTACAGAATGCGTGATATTGTTTGCATTTCGTGCTGTGTTCCGTGTTGTAAGTATTGCAAATTTATCTTATTTTGAAATAGAGATATAAGATGAGTGGAAAACAAAAACCAAAAATTAATGAGAACAATAACATAAGGCAAACTACAACAACATTATTAACCATTACTGTAAATGAAAGAATAATAGACGGCAATGTCATTAAAAGTGAGAAAGGACATTCTAGGAAAAACTTCATAAAATTCTCTTTATTGCGCATGCATTCATGCATCTAGATAGATTTAACACCAATTTCTATGGCGACTATTATTTCGTAATAATGTAAGTATGCCATTTTACCTACATACAGTTAAAATCACTTTAAGCCTTTATGCATATATATATATATATATATATATATATATATATATATATATATATATATATATATATATATATATATATATATATATATATATATATATATATATATACTTCTACTGTGACTCCTTTTGGAGGATAAGCCGGCTCAATAGAAATACCGGATTATACCTCTCCATGCCGGGCGGTTGGCAGCCATTTCGGTACATCGAACATTCCAAAACCCGAAATAAATAGGTGTTTTCGCGCAGATACAGAGCGCGTCGCTTGCCGGGGACGCCGTAGCATGAACGGTATTTGTGACATTTCATGGAGTTTCTTTGGAATTTGGTACAAGTGGTGTCCCCTCACCACTCGGCTTTTTGATCGAGGACGCACCTCTAGCCTTTGCACATCCAAGCGCAGTCTGCAAGGCAGCAGTAAGTTGCATGGTTGCCGGTGGCTGTTGAGAGCTCATTCGCCATTCGGAAGTACGGGGTACTGTCCAGGAGTCCATGTAATCCTGTGGCTGTTGAACCCTTTTGTGGCGGGGAACACACGCCGAGTCATGGTGCCGTCGTCGGGCTCATGTGGTATTTTATAGGAGATCCGATTGCCGGTCGGAAATCCACCACGCCCTGGTGACACCACCGCCATAGCCCCGTTAGCCCATGTACGATCGGCCATCGAGACATGGTTGACACCGTCGTACCACGTTGAGGAGGGGATGGCCTTTACGACGGATATATATATATATATATATATATATATATATATATATATATTAAAATGTCCATGACTTTTTATTTACACAGTATATTTATAATTAGGAATAAAGAACACATTAATAACAAAGTGGATAAAGGCCATTTATTTCGTGAATACTAATCATCTCTTATACAATCATACATATTTATACATTTTGGGTTTCCAATTGATTATGCTAGTGGTAACAAATCTGACTCGTTTTTACTTCTGTTTCTTGTTTTGGCTAGTTGGTAAGTGTGTATGCGTTTGTGTTGTGTGTTGCTGTTTGCATGTAAAGGTCATTCTTGCAGTATTGCAAAGCGATGTCTGAGATCTGGTCATTATTATTTTGATGGCTTGAGAATTAACCATCTGTCCCCGTATGCGCCTCTGTTATTTCCACTTCAGTTTGTTGCCAATCCGATTGTATGTTTGTTGATTCTAGTCGAGGGCCTGTTTGTTTTTGACTGGATACTAGTAGATTGTTGTTGAATTTTGTTATTCTTGGCCAGTCGATTAGAATATCATGTTGATGAAACTTTTGAATATTAAGGTCAGGTGCTTGTTGTTTTATGTAAAGGGCTTCGTAGATAAATAATAATTTTTCTGATTTTGCTTTATGTAGAATTGTGAAATTGGTCGAATTGACAGGGTGCCCCGTTGCCAATATATGATCGGAAATAGCTGATTTTCCTGACGGTGGCAAGCCTTTGTTAATCAATTTCTGTGGCAAATGTTGCTGGATTCTGCTTATCAATTGCTTCTTCGTACGTCCGATATATGTGCTACCGCACATACATGA